>VCNE01001637.1:0-21248 GCA_009869805.1 Oncopodura yosiiana
GCAAATTCTGGAGCTATTGATGAAACTTCTTTAAGTTCTATTATCAATGCAGTTCAAGGAGGAGAACAAGTTAGTGGTTTAAACCCACCACCAACTCCATTGGGACAAGAACAACAACAAACTGCATATACTCAACAATCATTTGTAGTCACTGCAGCTCCTTCTCAACCACAACAACATCAAAAATTTACTTATCAACAAGGTAGTGTACCAATTAGTACAGCTTCTTATTCTCGAGTAAGAACTGCTGGTTCTGCACCAAGTCAAATAGTTCAATATCAAAGCTCACCAGTAGCTCAAACTAAATCTCAACAACAACAACAATCAGGAAGACAAGAAATTAGCCCTGGAGTACATTTAGTTAATAATGGTCAAGATGGAAGTAATCCAGTAGTTGAAGTAATTGCTGATGCCAATGCTCCATTATATAATGGTCATCCAATTGGTAATTTTTAATGACGAATTTTAGTCTTTAATAATTTTTTGTACGTTAATTTTGAACTCTTTTGATTCAGATATCAACAAATTAATTGAGATGATTGAACCTGGAGCAGTTCTTGAACACTCACCACAAATGTCTGAGTCTTCCAGTGAAATGAAAGAGCAATACGCTCTTCCACCTCAATACCAACAACAATTTCAACAAGAGATTCAACAACAACAACAGACTCCTGGTATTAAAGACGTTAAAGTAGATAGTAGTAGTAGTAGCTCTAATACTAACAATGGTGAAAATTTGGTTGATCCTATTAGTAGTAGTGAATCTAATCCTGTAGCATCAATAACTTATTCCTCTAACTTTAGTAGTAGTAATAGTAATAGTAGTACTAAAATTCATAATGGTGACATGTTGACTAATACTTCTAACAACTTGACTAACTTGACTGACGCTTTTGACTCTTCTTCCAATGCTAGTAATTCTAATAATGACGGTAATTCTACATTGATGGATATTATAAAATTTTTTAAGGAGACGGACGGTAAAGGCTATGTTTTGCTGGAAAAGAAAAAATCCAACAGGACTTCAGCCAACAACAAGGATGACAACAAAAATAATAATGATGCACAACAAACTACAACTAATGACTCTTTTGACTCACTTTTGACTGACTATATGACACATTTGAAAGAAGACCAAAATGGCTCAACACCTCCACTTAACATCACATCAGACAATCTTCCAACGCTTTATACATATTTAAAAAATGCTGTAGCAAATAGAAAGAAAAAGGTTAATTTCAGTAGTAAAAAGAAGCTAGGAAGTAATAATACAACAATAGCTAAGAGATTGAAATTGAAGGCTAAAAATAGTATGAAAAAAGTTGTCGTTTTATCTAGTACAACTCCTAAAATTCCATCACTATCATCATCAAGTATTATTCTTAGTCCTCCACGCAAAAACTTTATTTCTCCAACGCACTTGTCTCAACATCCTAATCATAACTACAAAAGTGAATCCTCTTCTTCTCTTGTTTCTAGTAGTAGTACTACAATTCCAACCTTTACTATAAATTCACTAGTCGACTCTGTTCAAAGTGATTCTCTATTTGACTTTGACATAAATGATAGCGATGAGAAAAGTAGAGATTTAGCTTTGTCAGCATCTAAAGAGTCTAGACTAGCCATCACTGTTACTCCTCCACCTTCTTCTTCTTCAAGTAGTAGGGAAGATGATAATAATCAGTACAGAAAGTATAAAAATTTTGCGTATAGTATTATTGGTGATGATGAGACTACGCATTATTCAGCAGCAGAACAAGAGGAAGATGATAATACTACTCATGTACCAACTGTTATTGAACCAACAACTGTTACTGTTAATGTAACGACATCAACAAGTAGAAAAGTTTTTGCTCTTCCACTTTCTCCAGCTAAACCAACTCCTTTATTTAATGGGATCAAATCTTCAAGGTTTAGTGCAAGAAAAGGAAAAAGTAGACCAGCACCAGTTTATTTAGGGAAAAGTACAAGTAGTAGCTATTACTATAATTACTAATTCCTTTGGAAAGTATAGATATGTATTTTTGTTGTACTAATTAATCTTGCCAATGTTGGGACTATATTATTTCACTACTAGTCGATTAAACCCGTTCGTAACGAACGGGGCTAGTAAAGACGTAAAATTCGAAGATATCTGTTACTTACAAAAATTAATTTGTCTGTTCGTGTGAATTTATCAAAACAAAATTTTGAATTTGAATTATTTTTTCTTATTTCCATGGGTACATAAAATAGTAAATGTGAAATGAGTGATGACACACGAACAGAGAAATTCATGATTGTAAGTAATTGTATGGATGTTACCTTCAATTTCAATGCAAACTATAGCAGCAATTTATATATTATTATTGTCGTTGTACAAATTGACAAAGTGAGACAAAATGAGTTATTTATATACGTAGAAAATATTTGCTTATTTTTGTGAGGGATATAATTATTTCTTCATATGATGATATATGCTATGTAGGGAAAAGATTATTTTCATCTTGTGCCATTTTTATTATATAAACCTTACCTCACACAAATCCGCATCAAAATGTGTCCCAAAAAATATATATAATTTTTGTTCAGCTTTAATGCGTCATTTACAAATCTTCGCCCAAAGTAAAAGTTAAATTATAAATTATGTAGATGCATATATAGATAATATATATATATATAGTATTATAGTTATTTTCTCTCTTAATTGTTATACAATTGCTGTTGTTATATACATTTATCACAGAGATACGAAATATTTAAGAAAAAAAAGTCTGCATAAAATATTTTATTTGTTATTTGTTTGTTAACTGTACTTGATAACACTTTAGATTACTATAAATGACATGTAATAATATTATAATATATGTATTATTTTTAAGATGAATTTTTTAATTTAAATCAAAACGTAATTGTTATCGTTTTATTATACGTGTGCATATATATAAAGTATTATTGAATATATATATTATGATTATGATTATTGTTCGTTGTACACTTCTAATAAGGCTCGTTTCTCGAAAAATTAGAAAGTGTAGTAATAATTAAGACATGAGTTTTTACAAGTTTTCTTTTAAATATATTTAATTGGAATGTTTCTGGTTTGAAAGTGTATAGAGTGCAGTTGTAGCGCTCATACTCGTCAGTAATTACGACTAAGAAACATGAAAAGTACTGCTTACACTATTATAATATATCTTGTAGTAAATTGTAATAGTGAAAAAATGAAAGAAGAAGAAAAAAATGCAGCAGACTACATTAAATCTGGTTGTTGTTATTTGTTAGGATAGGCTGATGATTGAGTAGAAAAGTCAGTGCAGTTGATTGTTTATTAGTCATAGATATCAAAGGAGAAAAAAATAAAACAATATACTACATAGTATGTACTATTTTACGGAAATAATGTTTCTCAACCGACAACAACATATTAAATGCCAAAAGCTAAACAAACGCCAAATCAACTCAATATAATAAATGCCAAAAAGGTAATATACAAATGTGAAGAAATTGATAGGGCGTCAATAGCCAAGTGTCGAGTTGAGTATAGAGATGAGATTGTCTGATGAACAGGTAAGTTACTACTAAAACCTGTCGACTATAATGTACATCTACACATTAGAAGATATTCTCTAACCTTAACCTACTAATAAGATGACTCTAAGATGAAAGTGAAATCTTTGCATTTATTGAAGCAATTATTATTACCTTTTGAACTCGACTACTAGCAGGTATATATAGTTAGAAAAACTAGTAGTTAATTTTGCCAACTTGTAGACGAAAAAAATCAACAGATATTTCTGTAAATGAGTAAATTATCTTGTAGCTATTTGGCTTGATAACAAAATCGTAAATGGCTAAATCGTTACTAGTATCAGTAGTAGATTTCACTATAAAGATTTTCTTATAGTGCCAAGACGAACAGACTTACTTAGATTGAAATTTCAAAAGCCTCTCTGCTAATTTAATGAGACAAAATCTGTCATTCGCAGGAAACTTAAAGAGATTGATTCATAGCTTGAATGAAATTCACTTTCATTTGACAGATGAAGAAGACAAACAAAAACAAAAAGTTAATCTCACTAGTTGAAAACAATGTCTAAACAAATAATAGACATATACATAATAAAAGCCTCTCTGCTAATTTAATGAGACAAAATCTGTCACTCACAGAAAACTAAAAGATTGATTCATAGCTTGAATGAAATTCACTTTCATTTGACAGATGAAGAAGACAAACAAAAACAAAAAGTTAATCTCACTAGTTGAAAACAATGTCTAAACAAATACTACAGACATATACATAATAAATAGAGTTGATAGAATAAATCAATATTTCTATACATTTGTGGTACACCACCACTATATTACGCACCAGATCTAACTAAATGGAAACCTGTTCTAAAAAAACTAGAAAGAGTAAAAAGTGTAAGTAAAACTCTTTTGAGTTGACACAAACAATTTTTCATATGGAGTTGACAAGTCAATAATGTTAGAGTTCATCGCTTATCAATCATACAATATATAAAATATTCAATAACAGGTCATGACCCTATCGTCGTCTTTACAAACTTGTTGGCTATAGACAGAGGTAAGTAAAGGATATGTTGTTGACTTTATAAAGTGCACGTGTTATGACGTGAGTTGATATTATTGAATCAAGAGATACTCTTTGTGACAGAAATTTAGTGAGTAAGGCACTTGAGACAACTCTACAATGTCACCACACTACTACTATTTACTACTTTGACATCAAACCACATTTCATTACCATTGCCATTGACGTAGTTTCAGCTTTCAATAAACTAGGAATTGTTGTACAAGTTCTATTTTGTAAATTATAGAGAAGTGTGTGGGTTTTGATCATTATATTCTATGGAAAGACTCAATTTCCAAAATGGAATTCAAAATAACATTTTAATGCATACGACACGTGTGACATTTTTTTGTACAATTTTCATTCTCCATTCATCAATTTACTATTAATTACATTTACTTTACAACAATGATACAGTATTTTGTATTCAAACTAATTATACATAAGCTTTTTAAAACGCCATTCGTAATAATAATGACAGATCCCGTTCTCAAAACTTTAGTAACAAAGTTTTAGTTTTTTGAAAATTCGAAGATAAATAAAATAAAACACATTATAAATTAATAAATAATACAAATTGCATTATCATGTAAGTAACATTAAAAGTATAAAAATACAATTCTAAGCTGGTGATATCAATATTGTTGGTGACTCTGCAGACTCGACAGAGTTTGTATTTTCATTAGTAGTAAATTTTTGTTTAACACCCATAAAACTGGAATTATTCACTACTGGATGCTCTAGGGAAATAGATGGAACGTAATCACTAGAGTCAGCAGAATAGTTGACATCCTTTCCATCAGTAGTAATAGTTGTCGTCTTATCTTTAAGCTCTACATCACCATCACTAGATCTCAATAAGGTAGAAGAAGATCTTGGAATGATATAATCATAATGTTTGTTGTCGAAATTATTAGATGAGCTTCCTTCCAGCAAATCTTTGCTACTCTCATCTTCTGTTTTGTCTTCTTCTCCAGATTCATCTGTAAGACAGACGCATGCACTAGGTAAAAATACTGATCTTACTACAGGGCAACGAGATTCATCTTCTGGATCTAAAACGACGAGTCTTTGAGCAGTGAACCTAATAGAAAAGATAAAGTTATATATATATAAAATATGTAGCTGATGTTTGAGAGGTTAACTCTCTCTATATATTTATTGAATTGATGTTTGATGATAGAATCTTTTTTTCAAGTTCTTTTTTTTACCGTTGAACGCATTTGGTCTTTAATATAGAATTGTCTCCACGAGTTTTACGAGTAGCACAATTTGGGCCATGACAGTGAATATTCCCTTGAGGAGAGCAAAGGCTGATTTGAGCTTCTTGTTTCCAAACTGAAGTCTACAAGAGATAAAAAAAGAAGTCAACAGTTGAGCAAATAAATTTATTAAATTAAACAAAACACATATATAAGGAAATCTCATTGTATGACTAAAGTACATAGAAGCCGTAGTATAGCATAAGGTAAAAATATAAAAGTTGGTGCAAGATGAGATTACTCGAGAATAAAAAAAACTTTGGTATTTCTCAAATATCAATTCCTTTAACTTGACTAGATTGATTTTCAAGTAGAGCACTTGCAATAGATTGTCTTGATTTGATTCAATTGACCAACAACCTTACAAAGCTTCATTGTCAAACTACAACTATAATTTATGTTTGATGAGTTTACTTACAAATAAAAACAATCGTCGTCGTCTTAATTACACAAAAATGTAACACAATATCCATAGTTTAAATTCAAGTTTTTTTCACAAACAAAAAATAATTTTTCTTGCTTCCTGTGCCTTTTTCTATATTTTGAATATCTAAAATTCTCCTAGAAAACAAAAGCCATTTCTTTTGAGCAACTTATTAAAGAAGTATGCATGGATGAATTTCTCAAGAAACTCCTGTGCAATGTGCGTAAATAACAACTCATCCTATGATGATGATGACGGCATCATTCTTCTACTAAAACTTTGCTTATTATCCCTCTTTTTGTCCAAAAGTCAAAAAGGACTAGAAACCCAAGAAATGTAATTATGTGTGAATACTTTACACAAAGCGAGAGACTTTTTGTGCTTGCAGCATCAAACAGTTAGAGCGTATAAAATTTCATTAGTGGAACATAAGAGAGAAGAATTACTGGAAGAAAAGATTATATTTCCAAGTACATAAGTACATGAACAAAACCAGTAATATAAGAGTCAACTACATACACAAACTATTCTACGAGACAAGACTGTATTCTTTCTAGCATTTAAGAATAAGGGAGAGTTGTTTAAACTTGGATTTATGAAAACTTCTACATAGAGATCCCACATATACAATTTTAGCTTTATGTCGTCTTCAACTTCTACAATAAATTGTAAATGCTCAAAATACGCTCTGTAGCACTTGATCTATGTATATTATAGAAAGACAAATCTCACGTTAGTCAAGTTCACAAGAAAATCGATAAAGAATGTCTTAGAGTGTAGAATAATGAAGCCACCACTACTATAATACCACATCTTTCTCAAGATGATTTTCTTCTGTTGCTTTACACTATCTTATGCTATACTCTGTATATATAAAGCTTACTACAGAAGAAGCAGATGTGACAGATTGAAGGTCAAGTGTAGTCAACATTATCATCATATAAAATTCCAACTTTGTCGATGTTGGTAAAAAGTGAAAGCACTCAAGAATAAAAACCGCAGACATATATAATGCAATTTTTCAATATAGTACATGTTACATTAGCAATTTTAGCAATAGAGTACAAAAAAATTGTATACAGTACTTGTAACACAATCAACCAATCTCCTTCTTCATTTTTAGCCCATCCAGGCACAACTTTAATTTCTTTAGTGTCACACACAGGTTTTCCAGCAAAATTTTTCCATCGCCAACTATTTGAGCCACCAGAGCTTCTTCCTTTGATCGTTTCATTTTTCGACACAATGATGTCATAACGTACGTCAGTTTTTGGTAGAGGAGCAATCAAGTGAGACAGCAGGGCTGAACATCTAGCTCCGATTTTCTCTATCATAGTCCTAAAAAAAGAAATATAGAGAGAGATGAGACATGATGACAAGGACGTATATTTACAATATGATACTATATACATGTAAAGCCATAAAGTTGAATGTGTGTATTTCATATAATATGCAAAGTAAACTCATTTGACGTAAACTCTCACTCTAACAAATGTATGTAGATCAATCATTCAAGCTCAAAGTCAAGTTTCCTATATACAATGTGCAGAGATTTTGAACCACAACAGAGAGAAGAGTTTTGTTGTCAACATGTTGTACACGATGTTGAATTCTATTTCTAATAATATATATATTTCTTCTGTATGTATTCACTAAATACTTTTGATTTAATTCGTATGTATAGTCGAAAATAAATAATCATTTGCAATTTGCAACTGTCTCATATGATGACACACATGTCGCAGGCACTGAAGAATATAACTGTAAATAATGACTTTCAATTGTTATTACAATAGAAAAATTGCTACTATTGTCAATGTATAATCAACGTCTTCTATGTAGCTATAAGGGTGGTACATGTGTCTTTATACATGTATATCATTGTAGAGGATGCAAATTGTCAACGGATATGTAAAGTCGGTTATTGTGATTGTGACTTATGCATAACAGAAATAAAAAAAATAGAAATTGACTTTCTTGAGTGATTACAACAGTTTCACTATCAAAATATATCACACAACATGTTAGACAGACAACAGAGAGAGAGAGGAAAAAAAAGTAAAATTTTTTTTATAGGAGTCTTACATAGGGTAGCTTGACGTAACTGGACAAAATCCATATCGATGAAATTTATCACATCTTCCTGGTCTTGTCATTGTTTTAGTTTTCTTTGCCACAGCATATATTGGGAATTTCTTTTTCATTTTATTTTTCTCATCACCAGAAGGCATATACCAATCTTCAATTCTATCTGTAGAAGCTGTAGTAACTTGTCCTTTTTTCCTTAGTCTCTCTTTTAAGCTTCTTAATTAGTCCTTCTTCTGATGAAGTTATTCTTGTACGATGATCATCCATGTCATCATCATCATCTTCTTCAGACGTCACTACTGAAGAATGAGATATTGATGTGTTGATGATTTTCCTTCCATCTTTTGATGATGACATTGGATTCGTAGTACTCCAAGGATTATAGAGTTTGTGAATATCCGTAAATTGAGTTTTGAGTGATTTTTTCTTGTCATCACTACCACCACCAGCATTCTTCTTTCCAAAGAGATAAGCATAATGACTAAAGGGTAATGGTTTAAAGCCAGACTCAAATGGTGGAGTTTTAGCTTCACCGGGTTGGAATGGAATTGATTTTCCATCTCTCATTGTTGGATTTGTTGTCATATATCTTTTCTGCCCATTGAAATCTTCATATGAGTGGACTATGAGTAAAACAAAATAAAATAATTTATAGTAGATAGAATTCATATAAGACTTTAATTTTTAATTTAATTAACCTTGTGGACTTGGCCAAAAATCTTGAAGTAACCTTGATTTGTCACTTGGATATGGCGTGGGCATTTTGCCAGTAATAATTCCATTATTACCAGGTTCATAATAATCATTATCATATTTATCATTTCCCATAACACTCCAATCTTGAGTACGATAGGGTTTTAAATTAGTCATACGATTCATATGAATTACTGTTGGAGGTGTAGGTGGATCTGGAAATCGAAATGTGCCCATAATTGTTGATGGTGAAGCTATTAGATTTTCAGAAGTTGTTACAAAATTTTGTCCATTGTTGTTGTTACCACCAGTTGCACCATTATGTATTATTGTTACATTTCTATTTGGATTTACATTCATATGTATCATATTGGGATTACTTTCATGTAATTGTGTTGGTGGTTTATTATTTTGTTGTTGTTGTTGAAGATTTTGTGGCTGTTGATTATTAATATTATTATCATGCATTTGTGAAGCTAAGACTTGAGCATGTGTTTGATGATGCTGCTGCTGTGGAGGTTGTTGAGTAGGTCTTTGTTCATTTTGTTGGTTTTGACTCATTGGCATATTTTGAATATTAAATTGTTGATGTTGAATTTGTTGATGAATCATCTGTTGATTATTATTTTGATTATTTGGAAGACCATTTGGATTTGGTAATGTCAAAAGTCCAGATGGTACAGGAACCATTTGCTGTTGTTGAATTTGCTGGCCATTTGGTGAAGAAGGTAAAGATTGTTGTTGTTGTGGCTGATGAATTGGTGGTGGTAAATAATGTTGTTGTTGTTGTTGATTTGATGGTGGTGGACCTGGATACATATGAGGTGGTAAATTAGACATAGGAATAGGTACAGCAATAAAATTATGATGTGGTGCTGGCATATGATGATGTTGTCCATTATTTATTATTGGTGGTGGAGGTGGTACACCATTATTATTATTATGGTGTTGCTGTTGTTGATTTTGTTTTTCTTGCTGTTGTTTCATTTGTTGTTGATGATGCTGTTGAATTTGTTGAATAATATTCATTGGTGGTGGACTATTTGAAGGTCCCATTGATGGTAAATTTGAGTTTACTCCATCTTTATTATTGGCTGGTTGAAATATTGAGTTTTGAAATATTGGATGAGCAACTAATATTCCTTGTTGCCCACTAACTCCAGCTCCAGGTAAGACATGGGGCATAGGTGGTAATTGATTATTATTATTATTTGCTCCTTGTGGGTTTTGCCCTTGTGAAGGATTTTGTAAATTATTAACACTATTTGTACCACCACCTCCACCAAGATATATTATTATTAGGTGCAGCAAGAATTACAGAAGATGCTGAAGCTACTTGCTGTTGTTGCCCATTATTTGAGTCAGAAGGGAACGTAGTGGGGACAGGAGGTCTAGCTCTAAATAAAACTGCTAAAGAGTTAATAAATTGTTGTCCACTACTTGTACTTTGTACACAAGTAGTCAGTGAACTCAACTGGAGAACAAGAGAAATTTGACATATGAGGACAATTAGATTTTTCACACTACGATAACGAGTAGCACTTTTATAATGTTGAGACATTAGTCTCTTGCCTACTTTACAAGATTGTGTTTGTATTGTTAAACTCAAAGTACCCATCATCGTCATTATTATTATTTTCAACACAGCTAGGAATCTCACATAAGGAACCAAGTGTTGCTCAAACTCTTCTTTTTGATCTCCTGGGACTTTTTTCTACACAAAATGTTGCTTGTTGAGAATCTCTCTTCTATAAGCTTATTACTTACACACTGGAGAAAAGTGTAGAAGAGAAAAGTAAATGACAAACTCTTCTTCTAACCTATTCCACAACATGTTGAGTTCTATAGTACACTTTACTCTACTCTCCATGTAGTAGAGTTCTCTCCAGATTTCTTAATGTTTCTTATGGAAATAAGCAAATGAGATGAGACTGTTGAAAAGTTTAAAGAAGAGGAACGTTGAAGAAATCACAAGAGGCATCTCAAATTGAATTTTCTGCTTATTATATTTATTATTACACTTGAGACACACACACAAAAAGAAACCTTCACTACTACAACACAAAGTTTATATTAACAATGAAGAAAAAAGACACCCATACAACAACACAAGATTTCAGGACCAACTTCTTCTTCTTTCAAATGTCAAGTGTACACAACACAACAATTCATTCATCCATTAGAGCGGCACGAGTTGCAATTTAGTATACACTGTATATATGTATATAAGCTTTTGTATTGTTTATCATTTTATTTTGTTACCATTTTTGAGATATGAGACAGAGTTGTTGTTTGCATATGTGTATATGAACATTACACTTGCACTGCTTTGCAATATATTCCCATTGGATTGAGAACAAGACTTCCGTCAAAAATTTTACTAGAGCACTTGCCACTCGCACTCTTCTTCACCTTTGCAACTTCATCCAGGACACAACAATACACAATAATATGATGACTCTGTCTTGACTTCAAGACTCTTTATTTCTATGCCATATTTCCGCTCATATTTTCCCATCCTTGAATTATATGCACAAGACTCATTTATATATATAGTGTAATTATGACGAAAGTAAACTAATAGTAAAGACCTATTCAGTTTTTCCTTTCTGTAATATATGCTTGCATATATTCTTATAATATAAACGTTTTATAAGGTAGAGAATTTATCATATTTATGTAAAAAAAGATCATAAAAACTCATTACAGTTTTTTTTATTATTGGTATCAAATAAGGTTCAAAGCGTTAGAAGTTGAGATAGGCATATATAAGTCATACTAAAGGATGTTTGTTGTATAGAATGCAGTTTTGTCAAGAGGTGCTGTCGACATATGTACATAACATATTAATACTCTTTTTATAAATGCTAATTGGAACGAAGAAAGTTGTAGCTAATAATCCTCGACATATACACGTCTAATGTGCAATTGCTACCATATTATTATTGTTATTATTAACCTTCTGACTTGTTGTCGGCTGATCCCATTTTGTATGTATATTGTGATTGTTTTTCTTGTTACTTACCCTTTGCTCTGAACTCCTTTTACTCTTATTATGTTATATTCACTGTTACTGTCAATCAATTTAAAACCTACTGGGTTGTATATGTAGTTGTAAAGAATAAACGAAAAGGCAAGCAAAAATCATGAATGTATGTTGAATGTTAAAGTTGATGTGAACAACACTAAACATTTATTATACATTGTTACATTGTGCTCACATGCGATCATGTTTCATGACAGAGAGTAAAAACTTTAATCATGACTTCTGCTACTTATATATTTATTTTCATTGTGTACCTATTAAAAGTATATATATGTACGACCCAAAACAACACACGTCAAGTTGAGAGAGATTTTAAAATAACTGAAAGTGTACTAATGAGGAGCAAGTGTCAGTATAAATTTTCATTCAAAATGAAATTGAAACGAAATAGAAAATAACAATGAAAAGTTAAAGGTTAGTCGAGCAGTGCATTCAACACAATCTTATTTTAATAATTACTTTACTTGTGACCGTACATTGAATAAATGACGTTTAATTATTTATTTCTTGTCCATATGTAATATATTTAATGACTGCAGAGCTAAAAATTAGTTGGCCTCTGCAGTTCATTCGGAGATGTTATGTCGCATGTACTGCTATAGATTTAAAGCCGACAATTAGTAATTAAGATAAGTCAGTTGTCCGTCAGAATGTGTATAGACAAGAGATTTATTTAAAATCTCTTGTGAAATAATTTCTCGGTATATCGTCACAGTTATACTAAATGGTACTAAACCTCATAACGATTTTGACAATTCTAATTCTAATTCATATTATTACACAACATTTAACATCAATAACATTTAACAGAATTGCATATATGACTTTTAAAAGACTTCTTTTAATTTCACTGATCAATAACGACAACACATATACCTAATGACATTAAAATCTTGAGAAAATAATGTAGTTTTACTAAACTACTTGCTACTGATTGTGCTGTACTTGCAATTTAGTTCTAGTGAAAATGCAACAAAACAGAAAACTTGAGAACCTAAATTAAAGTCTAGCTATTGTTTTTCTATGCCTGTATCATCTTTTAATCTATTTCTCAAATAATTTTATTCATATACGATCACAACTTTGTATGAATTATTGAAATCTTTTACCATAGAAATAACTTCAATAAAATATGTTTTATTGTCATTTGGTCTTATTTAAAATGAACGGTATTAAATTTCAGCATTTCTTGTCCACATTTAATTTATTCATCTTTATATATATATTTACGCTTTCTTTTCAATTTCCGAACGAAGGACAGGTACAAACGTCAACAATTATTGAACATTAGAGTTACATCTTACAAACTATTTTTATTGTCTACTACTAATCAATAACTTATTAACGAGAACACATCTACACACAATGTATCAAAAAAGTCACCAAATCATTCAGATCATACAATTGTCATACATAGTAATAGTCGACGAAGTCATTATCAAATGAGTATTTTATAAAAATAAAACATTTTTAATTCTTTCCTGAGCAAACATCTTTTCCTATTCTCTTCTTCTCTAACAATACAAATTTGCATTGTGCTAGTACTCTATCTTTTTATTACAGAAGTCTTTGGATATCGCAATTCAAAAACTAAAAAAAATACAAACGGTATACTATACTAGTACTCTCTTTACTACATTGACTCTTTATATATGTATTTCCTTTAACATAACTTATCAAAAAAACTTAAGATGAGGTTGACTTGACTTCATCTGAAGAAGAAGAAGAAACTACTTGAGCCGTAGAAGCTGCTGTTGATGGTGGAGCATCACCACTTGGTCCAGCAGATTGTACAACAATAGATTGGTAAGAGACTGGAATAGAAGAATTGAACTTGACTTGGCTCAGCAACAGTGAAGCTAGCTCCTACTTCCATACTTCTATGAACACTAACACCAGAATCTGATGAAGTTGGAGCTGTAGCACTAATTCCTTGTTGTGGTGGTGGTACAATTTGTGTAGATTGATGAAGTGTTGTTGGTACAGTAGCTTGTCCACTACTACTATAAGTTACTTGACGCATTTGAGATTGTGGAATAAAATATGTTTGATAGCTTTGATGATGTTGTGAGCCAGCAGTAGTCAAATCTTGTACATAAAACAGTTTGTTGAGTATTACTTGATTTCTGTTGTGCTATTGGAACTCCGCTACTTGGAACCCATACTGTTGGACTTCTGGCAACTGTATTTAATTTAAAAATGTGTCATTTTTAGTACATATCTCTAGTTAAAAAAATTAAAGTAAAATTTGAGTACCATTAGGTGACATTTTAGATGAAGCATAACTCAAATCTTGAGTAGAAGGTGCTGTTTGTTGTTGAGAAACTTGTGTGTAAACAGCTCCAGGTTGTTTTTGAAAAACATGAACTGGTGGCTTCATTCCATGATAGATTATGATTGGAGGTTTATGCATAGCTTTTGGAGCAATTGCATATTTTGGTTTAGGTCTTGGTGGTGGTTGACTTTGTACAGGTTGAAGTTGAGATGCACTATAGCCATAAGAAGAGCCTTGTTGTGGTGGTCCAGGTCTCCAAGTAGCTGATGAGAATGATGTAGAGACATATGTTGGTGAATTAGCTGCAACATATTGAGTTACTGGTGATGAGGCTTCTGCATTATATTCTTTTGGTGTTCTACTACTTGGTGGACCTATAAGAACAAATATAAAATGAAAAAAGAGTAATAATAAAATATTCATATTAATTTCTAGTGTATAGTTTTATATAAATAGGCAATAGAGACACGTGGAATTATTAACGCAGGTGAAAATTATTGTCTTACAATAGGATCTAAAGTACGGTACATGAGTAGTACAGTACCTACCGTAGGAAACTTGTGGACTCTGTTAAGACTGATGTAGAGACATATGTTGGTGAATTAGCTGCAACATATTGAGTTACTGGTGATGAGGCTTCTGCATTATATTCTTTTGGTGTTCTACTACTTGGTGGACCTATAAGAACAAATATGAAAAGAGACAAGAGTAATTATAAAATAATCAAATTAATTCCTAGAGTAGATCATTATATATGGCTAATATAGAGAAGACATCGAATTATTAACGCAGGTGAAAATTATTGTCTTACAATAGGATCTAAAGTACGGTACATGAGTAGTACAGTACCTACCGTAGGAAACTTGTGGACTCTGTTGTTGTTGAGTTTGTTGTTGAACATAAGTGACTTTTGGTGGTTCATTTTTCTGTTGTTGTTGTGGGGTTTGTTGTGGTTGATTTTGGAATATATGAATAGGAGGATGACCAGTATAAATAATATGAGGTAGAGGAGAATTTGGTTTTTTTGCTGATTTGTACTCTCCACTATGAGCATAGATAGGTCTAGTTTCACTATAAGCTCCATGAAGCCTTTGGGCATAAAGATGTTTCAATCTTGGTAGTCTTAAATCAGAAAGTTTTGGAAGGTTATAAAACTGTTGGATTTTAGAAGCTAGAGATTGATGTGGTCTATGTAATGGACGACCATCTTCATGTTGTTGTTGAACGACAATTGAAGAAGTTTGTACAGTTTGTGGAGGAGGAACTCCAGGTTGTTGTTGTTGATATTGTGGTGGTTGTTGAACATAAGTTATTGTTTGAGTTTGTTGAGGTTGTTGCTGTTGAACTTGTTGAGACTGCTGTTGATAGCGATACTGTTGTGGAGCAGTGACATAAGTCTCTCTTGTTGTTGAGGGAGAGTTATAAATATCTTGGATTGAAGTTGGATAAGGTTTCTTTGGGACAGGGTTACTTGCTGGAGCTGATGTAGGTGGATTTACAACATGAATTGGTGGGCTGATGTCAGATTGGTATATCAAAACCTAACGAGTATAAGAAAAGATTAGAATATATACACTATATAAACTAAAATTTGATTTGTTTCTGACGTACTGGTAAATCATGGTGAGGCAATGGAACATATTTGATTGTGTTGGGTAATTTTCCTGATTTAGATTTCCATGATTGTGGACCGGTTGAAATCTTAAAAACAATTGACAAGAGTTTATTTCTTGTTATAAATTAATTTGATTTTAATAAAATAATTACCGATTGAGAAGGAGGAGGAGGAAAATGTATTACAGGTGGTTTTTCATTACTATAGACTATGGGGCCAGCATACCTATTGACAAGAATGTGAGTTAGTTGTAATTAGTTATGAATTTCATCTAAGACATCTTAAATGCATTACCTCATGGGCTGCTTTAATGTTACTCCACCACCATATTTGATTTGAGGAGACTCTGCAAAAGACGACGTTATAACTAATGCGGTGAAACCCACGAGGGATATTAACGCCTAATTACATTCAACAAAGATGAAAAAAGAATATAGAAACATTAATATTTACTTTATATATATCTTTTTTTTGCAGACAGGTAGTAATTATTATTATTTTTGCTGAGAATTTTTCTCATACATTTTCAATTTCAACAACCCTATAAGTATTAAAGTGGTCGTATATACAAAATATTATTAGGTCACTATGCCGCGAAGTCATTTGCAGCACGATATGTGTGTATGTAGTAGAAAATATTAATTTCAATGCATTTATATATAAACGTAGACAAGATATTTTGACATTGATGGCTTAAAGTACTTAGAAATATATAGTTAGAAAAAATATCTTGATGATGTTATTGTATTGCATGTATTTATGATTGAAGGAAGTAGAAGGAAAGTGAAAAAAGTTGTCTGTTTAGCTAATTTACATTATAGAAGGTTTTATACATAGGAAACATAGACAAGTTCATGAACCAAACTCATCAATTGATATCATAATGTAGCAATCCAAAGTCTCTTTACCAATAAATAATTGTTAGTTGTTACTAACTGTACTACTAGATGAGTAGTTTAATATGTGTGTGATCTTCATTGTTTTTGAGAGAGCTTGAGAGACTAATGACAAGCCGGATTTTTTTACTAATCTTCTTCCTCTTATACAGATGAAGCACTCAGATATACTTTGTGAATCTAAAAGAGCTACTTAAACACTCTTGAAGAAAATAAATTACTACTTGATCTATTAGAAGCATGCAGCTGAGAGAGAATGAAAGCAACAAAATGCATCTGGTCCTTTCCACTTTTCGTTTTCATTCATTGACTCAATAACCCTCTACACACAACTCTCAGTCTCACTTATTATGAAGAGTCATACAACAAAACTACTGACCAAATACTATCCAAACTTGTTTCATATGACCTCGTTATCCCTTTCTATCAAAATTTGGCATTAGCTCTTCTTCTTCTTGCTCATATAGTTTCACCTAAACACTAAAACACACCTTAGCATGCTAACTAAAGAAGAAGAAAAGTTGCACTTTTGCAGTAAATACCAAGTAACAAAAAATCTAGCAAAAAAACATATACAAAAAGGGTTCTGCTTCATTAGTATTGCATTATCGTACAACAGGCAAGAAAAAAAATTGTGGTAAAATATTGGATTAGACATGAGATAAAGAGTATAAGATGCAGAAAGTCTCAAAGTTTGTTTTGGACTGAGCTCAAAAAGTTGTTGGTTGTTTGCAACAGTAAAAGATGAGAATAGTTTTGGGTAATTGAAAATTCCTGCTGTGACCAAATGGTTGAGCTATATGAACTATGACGTTATTCCTCTGAATATTAAATATTCATATGTATAAAACGTGCAACAGAAAAGATTCTCAAACTGCTACATTTCATATTTCATTTTCTTCTTCCTTCATATAAGACGTACTATTTACCTAGTCAAAAAAGTTCCTTGAACTACTAAGCCTTTTTAGTACACTAGTAAATTTGATTATGCCAAAAATATAAACAAACTTTTTACTACTGTTTAACCAATGATCTCACAAAATGCACACTTATTTCGTCTCTTCTCTCCTGTTATTAAATATTTACTCAAAAATATTCCAACTTCTTAATATTTATTATTTCTATAGATAGCTCAAGAGAACAAGCCGCAATGTACACAAATATATATAAAAAATTTATGCACTTTGACTGAGATAACTAGTCAAAAAAGTTCCTTGAACTACTAAGCCTTTTTAGTACACTAGTAAATTTGATTATGCCAAAAATATAAACAAACTTTTTACTACTGTTTAACCAATGACCTCACAAAATGCACACTCAGTTCGTCTCTTCTCTTCTGTTATTAAATATTTACTCAAAAATATTCCAACTTCTTAATATTTATTATTTCTATAGATAGCTCAAGAGAACAAGCCGCAATGTATACAAATATATATAAAAAATTTATGCACTTTGACTGAGATAGTGATCTATATATTTTCAATGTATGAAAAATAAGAAAAAAGATAGGAGAGCTAACGGAAGGAAGCTAAACATGTGCTAAACGCACATGACTTCCTGTGCTGAATGAGCTTTCTACTAAAATAGTATAATGAAGACATAGTTAGTTTTTTATCGTTCGTCTTGTATTACACCTTTTTCCTTATCATTGAGACATATCCTCTCTCTCTACTCATCATCATTTGAATGATATCTCACATAAAATATAAAAACCAAAGACTATCACTACATGAAATAGGCATTACTGTTCCTGGAAAGTAGTAAATATTTTCTCTTTTCATTTGCTCCTACATATATCACAGACAAAGTAGTTCTAACTATTATACTTACGTACAAAACACAAATTAAATTTGAGCTAAAATCTCTCTAATAAATTACACTTGAATAGACGGCAGTGCATAGACAAAACTTTATTAGCAACTAGCTGAAAACTAGTAGTACATATTTCAGCATGAGTAAAATCAATAGACAGTCTCTAAATTCACACTAGATTCTACTATACATATATAAATGTATGAGAGAAAACAAATTCAATTTGAAAGTGTTTATTATACTTTGAGACTCTCTTTTCTATTTCTCTGCCCTAGTTAGATTTTGTACGAAAGAGTCTAAAATGATGTAATAGAGTGTACATAATAAAATGACTCTTTTTTGCTCTATTCATTTTCATAAAGTCATCGACTTTTCGGGCATTCAACTATTTTTGTACTAATTCACACAAATTCTAATTTATGATTTCATAGCGAACTATACGCTTGGAATTGAAAGTGAAAATAAGAGTTGCTCTTGTTTTTGTGAGTTGTTGATGATTTTCAAAAAGCTCATAATTTTCTGAACCCTTTGAGTGTATCCATTGTATCTCAATAAATCTTATTGATACAAGTTGATTTATGTGCCTTTCTTGCATAATATTATCATTCAATTCCTATACACACTGTGTACACAACAACAAAAAGTCCAGTCCAATTTCCAAAAACAAAATTTAATACCACCACCACCACTTTATGTACAATATAATAATACACACAATATCTTGTATGACACAAGTAGCTTATTTAGGCTTTTTGTATTAATTTCCACTACACTCCAGAAGGAATTACACAAATTAGATCACTTACACTAGGCATGACTTTCCAGTGCTTGTTTTACTGATTTCTTATCCAAAAATCCACATNTACACAAATTAGATCACTTACACTAGGCATGACTTTCCAGTGCTTGTTTTACTGATTTCTTATCCAAAAATCCACATTGACAGTGACGACAATCACTTGTGCTCATCAAATCACAAACTGAAATCAACCTGTTCCCCTTCTCAATCCTTTTATAATCGTGAGCCGGCTCATGTATTTGTAAAATGATGATATGATTCTTTCTCTATACTTCTTGATAGTGTCATGTATACTTACAAAAATTACATTTGAAGTCTCATACAACAAGACATGAGACAGGAACTAGTCAAGAGGAGTAAGTATAAGGTGGAAGCAATTTCATTATTTCCTTTCCTTTATTAGTCAGTGTAGCCAAGAAGTATCTAAAAAAGTTAAAACATTATAAAGGGACCTCCGTTTCTTCATTTTCTTAATACATGAATACAAAAAAACTTCTTAGGCGTTTCACTCTGTCACTCACAAGTTAACCATTGCAATTTACAGCAAGCTGAGCTGCACCTTCACCTTCATTTGATTCTCACTATATATAAAAGCAAAAGTATACACGTCTCTTCTCTGACCGCCCTAAAGGTGCGAAGAAAACTTGTCTTTTCCCTTTTCATATTAAAATCTTTGAATATATGTATATATGCGTGGGTATCATCATTTTATACACAAACAGTACTTACTTCTTGTTCATTGTATATTCTCTTACATGTGACGAAGCTCGACCTACATAACTTCCGGTTTTTAGTTTCAGAGTGTCAAGGTCTAAGAGAAAGTTAACTAGCATTGTACTATGTACGTTATATGTAGTGATGGTGTTTAGGTACATTAGTCAGCTACTCACTTATTAGTCGCTACACACTATATACGCATGATGGATAAATAATGAAAAAGCCTCAGTAACTTTTTAGCAGATGAGACCAGACCACTAACTAACTTCTACAGCTAAACCAAGAGTATAGTTATTGTTGTATTATGAAAAATTCTGTACACGCGATTCAATTTCAATTCAACAAAAAGGAGTTGACATGAGAAAGTGGTCTGGTTCTCATATTTTCAACTTGAACTCTTCTTCTATTCGGTAGTAAAAAAATATATGTATATATATTCATACACAACAATTACTCTAGATCATATGTATAGTTATCTCCTTACATTGTACACGATGATAAGCGATATATGTACGCATAGTGTTAGTGATGTGTTGACAAATCTTTGCAAAGAGATACTATATAAACATAGAGTTCTATAAGCAATAAAGATGAGTATCTTTTTTTCTTGCTTGGTGCATTCCAATAAAAAAAACTTGTTTTGGTAAATACGCTACTATGATTAAATACATTTAGCTATAATCTTCAACTATAATTTTTGCTTTTATTACCATATATGTATGACCTTAAGATTTTTTGTATTTTTCGGCACAGTAAAAGTATTGTAATCTTTAATCTAGTCGTGCTGCATGCTTACTACGAAGCAACAAGCATCAACATCTAGCATTGTACTATAAAACTCTGTTGCCAAAAAATTGCAATATTAAGTAGTAAGTATTATGGAGAATCTACATATTAAGTTTTGTGTATACTTGAAAAAAAATCCTTTTAATCACTTTCAGGTAATGTTGTTTTGTATATACTGTTAATAATTTAATATGCAGCGAAAGCTCTCATGTAGGTCCTTTAGCAAGAAAAAGAAGATGAAACTTGTAAACGTGCAAAAAAT
>VCNE01001638.1:0-12685 GCA_009869805.1 Oncopodura yosiiana
CTAAATCGCACGTAGCCCTCAACTTCAACAGATTTTAAAGCTTTTTCATGATGCCTTGGCTTTATTGAAAATGTACAACCAAAAGGTTGTGCACAAGAAGTCCAAAATCCAGTTCTTGTGCCAAGTTCTGGTAATTCTAAGGGGCAGCTAGGATTCATATCTGAGTATGAACAACTTGTTGGTTCACCTCCACAATCAGAAACAAAATTATCCCAATCACTCTCTAAATCTATCTCTACTACAATATCTGGTGGTGCAGCATATCGAAATATAAGTTTATCTAGTAGTGCAAATCTTGAAGTACTGAGATAATTCATAGAAATTTGAACCTCCTATATTATAAATCAAGAATTTAGCTTCCACAACACTAGTCACTTAAATATAAACTTACGTCCACATTTTGATCATCCGACCAATATGTATATCCCTCTGTCCATCTATTGCCACCTTCCATACACAAAGGAGTAGTAACTGGAGCACCTTGGTACCAATGTGACAAGCAAATTGCTTCTCCTGGACTTGTATAGCCTTGCATTCCAACAGATATCAAACCATCAATTAACTCAGGTTTAATTTTAATAATACAAAAAAGAGCTCCACAAGGTAGCCAAAATCCAGTTCTTCCTTCTTCATCTACATGATTAATTGGACACATTGGAAAATCATGATTTGCATCTTCTGTATACTGACAGTCCATTTCTCCTAATCCTGCTTCCGTAAATAATGTCCATTCTGCTATATTATCAATTTCATAAATAGGAGGTGTTTCAGTAGTTGTAGTTTCAGGTGGTAGAGTAGTTACAGGATAATAAAAAATGATTTTGTCCAGTAAAGCAAATGAGTCACGATATCGATAGTTAATACTAAATTGAACTTCCTATATATGTAACATTATTAAAAATCTATGATATTAAATTAAAATTTTTTTCTAATTAACTCACATCAGCATCCGGTGCTAAATCTAATATAGGATTAAGCCATCGTCCTTCATTACTAAAATCCGTACACTCTGGCTCACCTATAGGAATGCCACTGCTTCTTTGACTAATACATACTCTTTCAGTTTGAGTAAATGCCTCAACACCAACAGAAACCAAATCATCAATTGAGTCAACTTTAATAGAAAAGCTACAAGAAAGTGATCCACAAGAGAGCCAAAATCCTGTTCTATCTGTTGAGTCAACTCCTACAACTTTACAATTATCTGGAATGTCAGCTATGTCAGAAAAGTATTGACAGCTGTAATCTCCTAGATCTGGAAAACTAAGCCAATCGTCTAGAGTATCAATTAGCTCAGGAGGCGGAGGTTTAGGTGGATCTGTAGATTGAGATTATTATTTTGTTCAGTAATGAAAAGCTGCCACGGTTAAAAGAGTTCATGTTGATATACACTTCCTAAGATTATTAAAAACAATTATCAAAATGATTAAGAATAAACTAAACAAAAATACTAACATCAATATTATCTTCAGCAGCAATACTAGCTGACGCAGTGGCCCAAGTGTCTTCTTCATCTAAACAAGACATTGGTTGTACAATACTTCCACCGCTTCTTCTTACAAGACAAATTCTCTCTTCAGGAGTTCGATAGCCTTCAATAGAAATTGAGTTCAAATTAGCAATTTGATCTGCATTTATTGTAAACCGACAATTTAAATCGCCACCACAAGGTGCCCATATTCCAATTGATGGGTCAACTATGTTAAAGTCACAGTTTTCAAAGTTGTCCACAGTGGTAGCATAAGTACAAGTAGTTTGTCCTAGATTATTTTCATTCCAATTGTTCCAATCTTCAAGAGTATCAATAGTAGTTACACCTCGTGGTAAGAACTTTTTGACTGACGCATGATGAACTGTTGACAAATTTGAGTAAATGACTGCTTTTGATTTTTGAAAACTTTTGATCTGTAATGTAAATTTTAATAGTGAGAGTTATTACATAAATGAGAAGCAAAATGTTATTCTTACAAATTCTAAGTTAAGTCCAATTGTAGGGAAGCAATGTGAAGTACAAATTAGGAAGTAGGTGATAAGAACTTGCTTTGGCATAAAAATAGCCATTGCAAGAAAGAACTGATTTATGTTATAATTAATTAAGAGATGTATTATAAGGGTTTGATGGCGAATCAAATTCCAATAGTATTACTAATAGAAATCACTTGCATGTTGTTTTGATGACTATCAATAAAAAAACCACTTGACAAGTTTAATTGAGTCAATTAACATTTCCGTGTTTTATCAGAGTAAACTTTACGTATATTTCATGCAACATTTTTGTCCTTGTGTATTTTACGTTTTTCAACAAGGTTATAAATATATGTCAATTTGCCTTTTCTAAGTGTTGCAATGCAAAATATATTGTGGCAGGATGTCTGCAATATAATATACAACAGCAAGAAATAAATTGTTAGCAAAGAGATACTGCTAAAAAGTTTTCTAAATGAAGACACAAGTTTAAATTTTGAGAGTATTTATTCATGCAGACATACAAATAGTTGTTGTAAAGTTTCTGCATATAACACAAAATATATTTAATAATAAGCAAAACTTGCTTTTGAAACTTAAATATTAGTCTAGTCAGTTGACGATGAAAAAGTTTAAAATTAAGTAAATAGTGAATATGTATAAGTAAAAGAAAGTTGAATGCAAATTTCTTTACATCAACGCTTCATTAGTTGTTTGTAATTTTGCAAATTTTCAATTAGTGACTTTTGCTCCAAAGTCGCATTTCTAATTTCTCCTATATATACGTATGTAGAAAGAGAAGTCCTAGAAAGCAAATGAAGAGTAAAAGTAGAACACCGTAGAAATGTTTTCAAGACTCAACTCAACTCTGTAAAATGTAAAAACAGTTTGTTGAAAATAACTGCCAATAGAATATATGTGCACCACCTGAGTTTCATTTAGGTGTTAAAGTTAATTAAACAAGTAAATTAAAACTGAGTCTCTCTGAAATGTGAGCATATGTAGATAATGTGGAAAGAGAAATATTTTGATTAAAGTAATTAAAATAATAGCAGGGCTCTCTCTCTCTACCTTCAAATCGTAAATTTAGTTTTTACATAATATTCAGAGAGACCTACATATATATTACACGATTGTGTTGAAAACTACAGTCCACAAATTATGGTAATTAAACAAGTAAATTAAAACTGAGTCTCTCTGAAATGTGAGCATATGTAGATAATGTGGAAAGAGAAATATTCTGATTAAAGTAATTAAAATAATAGCAGGGCTCTCTCTCTACCTTCAAATCGTAAATTTAGTTTTTACATAATATTCAGAGAGACCTACATATATATTACACGATTGCGTTGAAAACTACAGTCCAAAAATTATGGTATCATGACCATTTTTCTTGTAGCAAAATACCAACGTCATTACATTGGGAATGAAGCCAAATTCCACAGTAGTTATCATATCGTCTGAGCTAAAAGACCGACAAAATTATATTGCAAATTGCAAAATGTGTGGAATGTATGTATAACACATATAATTTTTATCTACTGTGATATTATTATAATCTGGCCAATTTCATAGACTCTTCTCTCTGTTAGCTTTTCCGTTTTTGCTGAGTTGGATACATTTTCTGAGAAGAGAAGACCACAATTACAAAATAAAGCTCGTATCATCTGAGAGAGAACTTGAGACGATAGTTATTTTGGGCTATGTTATGTTTCCATTATGGTTTCAATGTCTTTTTGCTTGTGTTGTTTTCTCTATGAAAAAACATAGATGTTATATTGCTGTTTGTTTATGATGATGGGCGTGGCAATTGTTTCTTTTCTTGATTACAGTTTTTGTGATCATGATCGTTTTATATTCAAAGATGAAATATTTTATAGTTATTTGGCTCTCGTGTCCGGATACTTTTATTTAGAATTTGAACATTATATTATTTTAACTTGAGAGCTTTACTTAGAGAAAGGCGTTCTGTTTACAGAGTGTAAATCGTAATTTAATTGTTATTTCTGACGGATATATGTACATAGTAAGCTACTTGGCTATAAAGAGTTTTTCTGCAACATGCAATTACGAAATTGGAATGTAAGATTGTAACATTATCTTGAGAGCAAAAGAAATAGAGAGAGAGAGAGAGATAGATGAAGCATGCAAATTTCCACTTGAAATAACTCTATTTAGTCATTTATGTCCCAAATTATAGGTTTAAAAAATTGTCATAGAATGTAATTTGTGTTTGGTTTACTTTTCACCACTTCATAAAATATTAGCTTAGCTTTTATTACCGTTAATGTACAAATACCAAATTTTGACAGTTGCCATAAATAAGTTGCACTGTTAAAGAGGTTAAAAATAAAAAAACTGTATAATTTATTAAAATATTCATAGAGAACAAACTAGAATAGTAAATATGAGAATATTAAGATAAAAATCACATTATGAAAATGTATTTAATATTATAAAAGCCTACTTAGTTAATTGACTCTACATCATTTCATAATAGCATAAGTCTTTAAAAACAGGAGACAACATCCTGTAGAAATGGATTTTAGAACTCATTTTTTTCTGTTATTTTAAAAACTTGAATTTTTTTATTAACTAAAGTGCTGGTAAACATTTTCTCTCCCCTTCTCCATACTTTCATCATGTTGTCACATTTATAGAGCATTATACTTTTACAACACTAAACGAAAGCTTAACATATGTATACACCTTTCACCCACCATTTGATTTCTTTTTCAATTCTACATTATTTTCTCCCCTAGTTTCCGGTTTGAACTAGCTGTGCTATGTCAGAGTCAAAAAGGAAGTTACCTGCTTTCATCTCCTGGAGAGACGTTTACAAACATATTCAACAAAAATAACATTGCAGGTGAGCTTCATTTCTTTTCCGGAGAAACAAATGTAAAAATATACATAGTGATTTTCTTCTCTGTACATCAAAAATATTACTACTGTTCACTTCCTTGTAAAAATCTATGATAAATCTTACATGTC
This sequence comes from Oncopodura yosiiana, assembly GCA_009869805.1. Classification (NCBI taxonomy): domain Eukaryota; kingdom Metazoa; phylum Arthropoda; class Collembola; order Entomobryomorpha; family Oncopoduridae; genus Oncopodura; species Oncopodura yosiiana. The sequence goes on from VCNE01001638.1 coordinate 4,960, forward strand.
GTAACTTCTGACTGAGCTCTACACTTACCAAAATGCAAAAACCACAGTAGACACTTAATGAAATGAATATATGAATGAAAATGAGATTTCACCCCAAAGTCATTTTGTGGTTGTGCATAATCCTCAGTTTATTATACCAATTTAGCCCTAAAGAACATTTTGAGGAGTAAGGAGTCTTATAATGTGTATAGCTATAGCTCTATGTCGTAAACGAGATTTTTACATAACTGTTTACTCTCTCTCTCATGAAAGTCATCTCTGTCTCTTTTCTACATAAACACAAGTATCCACTTTCTTCTTGTCTTTTCTCCTTATTGCAACTACAATTTACTTTAAGTAAATTAAGTTTACTTAACTTTAATAGTATTGTACACTTTTACTATCTTCTTCAATCTAACACGCATTCTTGACTTGTCTTGGTATAAAGTGAATATCTTAATATGACTTTCACTATATGTTTTACATAATCATTTTACGTATACACAAGTGGCTTTGAGTGAAAACTTGATTCACTCAATCGAGCGACTAACGTTCTTACAAAGTTATATAATCTATAGGAAACTATGTAGTAAGAATCTTACTTAGTGTAAGATGCAGGGGAGAAAAGTAAAGGAAAGTGAATTACATGAAGAGTTGAGAGATAGGGAGTGAGTCAATAGTGTTCAATGTGCCATTGAGTATTATGTAATAATAATGTGCTGCGTATATCCCCAAGTCATAATTCACTCATCCACTAATGATTTCCTGGATAAATCCTATGCGAAAGACTTTCGTTTCTTTACAACCTTACTTTCAAGTGCATTTGAGAAATATTGACTACATTATACTAGTGGCTCAATTACAAGAAATTAAATAAAATAAAATACATCAAATAAGTATTGCTAATTGAAGTTGCTGGGAATCGAACCTAGAACATTGCACTTCCAAATGCTGAGCTTTACCACTAAGCTAATATCATTTTCTAACATAAATGTCATTTTTGTGTTACATATAGCAGACGTTATTACAATATTATTTCTGATCTTTGCCTATATGCATGTTTAAGTTATAATGTTAATGTAGAATGGATCACGAGAGTATAAGTGAAAGTAGATAACGTATCTTGCTTGACATCCGAGCAGCATCTGCTCTGTGAGACACTTGACTACATTACGCATATTGCGTACGAGAGAGAAATGCATTACATTAAAGTCATACTAAAGAGAAATGGAAGAAAGTCATATAATTTTCTCTGGAGTAGAATAAAAGCAATGCACGCATTTTGCGTAATGCAAAAGCAGTCTGTTTTAAAGATTTTACGAGCAAAGGGTGACTCTCTCCCTCACACTGTAACATTAATCTTGATGATCACTAATGATGACTTTTGATGTTCTAAAGGAGATTCTATTCTGAGTATCAAATCAAATTATCTAGCTATGAGAGTTGATGTTGGTTTCTGGTTGGTGATTAAATTGAAGATGAAAACTTGTTTTGGACTATATACTAGTAAGGACGAATATTAAGTAATAAAAATCATTAGTCGTCATTTAAAAACAATGTACTATTGTAATTCAATTCAACTTTTTGTATAGCACATACTTGCAATTTATTGCAGTTTGCTCTTTTTCTGAAATGACCTCAATTTTATATCAGATTTGGCTACAAATAATGCATTAACAAGCAGAAATGAGAACTAATCTGATTTATTTGATCTATTTATATTATTAATTGTTGTGTTTTATGACTTTCACCTAAAAGACATGTTCATTGGATTTTCACTTAGAATAATTGCTTCATCGCCCATAATAACAATAATTTTACTTTTGAGCTTTTAGTAGTCTTTTCCTTTTAGATAAAATGCAAACTTATATGCATTTACATTTAGCAGGAAAACGAGGAGAAAGAATACAGATAATGTGTATAATATGTATTGCATAACTATATATATATCTATTCTCTAGCAATATATTAGTCATTCTGTATATTTTAAGTAGGCACAAAATGTAATCTAGATTTACTGTAGGTTTATGGAAATTTTACAAGTCTTGTCTTTTCTATATGTATACTGTATATGCAACTGTAATCAATAATGTCAGATTTGCAAAGGAAAGTCTACTCTACTCTAAATGGACTAACAAATACTAAAGAGTTAAATATGCTATGGCACACAAAATTCATTTCTGGGATTAAAAGGCAATGCTATTTGGGCATATTTAAACATTCATTAGTCTTTTTAGTGTATATTTCTAACTCAACTCACATGACAGCTTTCAGAAAAAAGTGTTTGTGATGCTCTAATAGTAAATTATATTAGTATTTCCAAAAAACTGTAGGCCGTTTTTATATATTATATACTAGTGGCCAAGTCAGCTTAAAACAAATGAGATTTAATACACCAAGTAAATACTCATCGTTAATGAAAATATTATACAGCTGGGAATCGAACCTAGATCCTTGATACTCCCTCAAATGTAATTTTTGTGTTACACACGACAGACGTTACTAAAATATTATTTCTGATATACATAGATATATTCTTGTTTCAGATATACTTTTGATGTGATTGATCAGCAAAAATATTTTTGCAACTGCAGCATACATTTATTACACTTTGCTTTGGGTTGTTTGCACCTTGTTTGTGAATCTAGGACTATTTGATAGAAAAAAATGTGCAAAAAACAGCATCGAAAGAAGAGAGAGTCTACCGTCTTTTTTTCAAATTGAGTCTTGAGTGCTTTTTGAGAAAGGACAACATCATGACAAGAAAAAATAGGACGTGCTTTTTCTCATAGCTTTGCTTTTGCTGCCCTTAGAGTCTGAAAACACAAAAAAAATCACTTTTCTAAAAGGGAAAATGGAACTGTAGCACAAAAAAAATAACACAAAAAAAATCACTTTTCTAAAAGGGAAAATGGAACTGTAGCACAAAAAAAAGGAATCCGATGATACTTTATATATACTTACCGCAATGAAAAAAGAGAAAAGAAAAAAGTATATAAATCCTCCAACTCTCTGTATAGATAGTGCATAATGATAAAGCATTGTGCAACTTTGATAGAAGGGAAAAAGAAGAAGAGCTAATGTAAGAAAAATAAGAGGAATAACACAAAAATTTCTTTTCTTTACTCAAAATGGAATTATAAGATATGAGATAATTCATTCTCTAGTCCGACAGCTTTTAAAAGTTTTTTTTTCACTTGTATGACAGAGTAGTAGAAGCATTGAGTAGTCTTTTTCTAAAGTGAAATGCGTAAAGTCAAAAATGGGTCAGCTTTTCATAATATAAAAATCTGTATTCTCTAGTCCGACAGCTTTTAAAAGTTTTTTTTTCACTTGTATGACAGAGTAGTAGAAGCATTGAGTAGTCTTTTTCTAAAGTGAAATGCGTAAAGTCAAAAATGGGTCAGCTTTTTATAATATAAAAATCTGTTTTGATAACCGCTTTATGGCTTTTTTACTTTTATCTTGGTTTTCATCATCATCTCTTTTTCTTCCTGGAAGAATCATCATCTTTTTAGCTATATATGTATACTATGATGCCAAATTGGTTTCAAAAGAATTCTGAGAGACTTGTGTACTTGTGTAAGATGAATCAATGGAAGTTTTAATTGGGTGAACAACGTATTTTTGGATAAAAGTAAATAAACTTTAGGTGATCCTTTCGGATCGATTTTTTTGTATATAACCTAATTTATATGATAAAAATTTTTTGTAACCAGACATATCATCAAGATCTTCTAAGGGCTAAAACTAAATTTAAATTAATTTAGTTTTAGCAGAATTTCTTAAAATAATTTAGAAGGCGTCGAGCTCTACACAAACTTGAAATCATTAATCTTTTATTTTTCTTACAACTTAAAAATTCTTCATCACCCTCAATCAAAGAAAATATAATAATTCAAAATAAAATCTAATTAATGACCTTCACCATAAGTCACTTTTTCCTCCTTGTAAAAATGCGTGGGAGTGCAACGAATTAAATTTTCCGGTACGAGTTTCATTAATACTCTTTTTGCTCTTTTTCCTCCGTCATACATATAAGGTAAAAAGTTAATTTTCTGGGAAGAAGAAGAAAAGCATTATTGCATAGTTTCGGGTCATTAAAATTGGTCCTTGGTAATGGGATGAGCGTATATTTCTTTTTCTCTTTTAAAATTCTGAGAAACGTCGTCTCCTTTATGATATTCATTTCAAGTTTTAAGACTTGAAACTTATACTCAAAAAAAATCTTTGAATTTCACTAGAGAAGACGTCTGTACTTAAAAAAGTACGTCTAACAACTTAACCTTGAGTTAAATTTTTTCTTTGTCAAAACTTACAAGTTTACAAGGTTAGAAAGTTAGTTACGTAATACTACGTATACCCTCTCCTACACATGATTTCTATTCTCACCTTTCTTAACTAAATATACATACATACGACTTGTGTAAGACGTATAATAATAAGTCATGTAACTTTGAAAAGTCTAAAACACAGTAGGGTGACTTGACTTTCTAGAACTAAAGTGAAAACTGCTACTGTCACCAGAATAATAATCTTGTATGAAATTAACTAGATATATATCCTCTCCTCTAACACTGGCAAGAAACTTTATCCCGAGAAAGAGAGATTTCAACTTGATTATTATATAGCATTAGACTTTACTATATAGCAGTGTCACTAGAGTGCTATAGAAGTAAATTACGATGTCGTCATTCTCATCCCGTTGCTTTTCTTCTGACTTTACGTCTTATGTGAAACTTTTCTTCTTGCCTTGTCGTCGCTTTTGCTTGATTAGTAAAGTTCCTCTCTTCGGCAGTCGCTTTAGTTTTACATCAAAATGTCATCACAACTTTGCAGTTGAGTTGCCTTTGCATTGCATTGCTATTCCAACGGGTATTATAATCATCAACAAGAATATAATATACGATGGTGATGAAAATAACGTAATCGATATAGAGCTCTCTGTAGCTTCCAGTTATATTTTATCGTAACGATTTGTCTTATGAAGTACGTACTCAACACAAGGTCGGGGTCGTGGAAGCTTTTAGGTTCTTATTTAACGAACCAGTAATTTCCTGGATTAACTTTGAAAATGTTCACTTGAGAGAGTGTCGAGATGAGCTTTTTATATACTTCCTGCTAATTCTTCATTAAGGGTATCGCCGACATATTGATCTGAAGTTCATTCATCATTTTTAGTAATTAAATAATATGTAAATATTTGTGTACCTTATTTCCATCTATTTTGCTATTTATGTTTTTAATTTCTATAGGCTATGTACATATGGTGTCAAATCCACTTTCATGAAAATTTGAATAGCAGTTAAGCATGATGAAAAAGATTATTGTGTTTGGATACAGTTTTCAAGGATAAAAGAACAAAGTAGTCAGTCAAACATTGATAATTGACTTATGAAGACAGCACGTGTTTGCAGTAACTGACGAGGGGAGTCTCAGGATATTTGATCCGAGTTTTTAATTGGGACTTAAGTGAAAAAAATCAGCAAAAAATTTACTTTCAGATTTTAGAGTTGTAAAAATCTAAAATAACTAAAATTTTAACATTTTTTAAAAATTTTCGGCACGAAAAAAAACTAACGGTGCTTAGCTTCATCTTTCCTGTCTATTCAAAATCTTAGAATTAAAATTTTGAAAGTTAAGAAGAGATGGGCAAAGCTGCTATTCTGAAATATGAAACTAGATTTGTTTAAGGATAGTAAGAACTAAATTCTTGGGTCAAATATTCAGCGACTTTCCTCGTGAGTGAATCCTCTGAAGATATTACTCAATCTATAATTTCATAAATGCTTGGAAATTTTCAAAGTATTATGATGATATTCGTGTCACTTTCCCTCTTTCATCATATATCCCACTAATATATCCTAAATCGACTAAAAGACAACGAGTTAGTTGATGTGATGTTTTCTCTTTGGCTTCATCTCTTTTTCTTTCTCCCCTAACTTTAAAATAGAGTTTTTGGTTATGTAACTTACGCTGTCATGTCATTTGCACGCAATGCATAAACGCAACCAAAGAGTAAAGAGAGAGAGAGAAACAAGCTTTTAAATTCGTACGCACGACTGCTTTGCTTCAATTATTTACTGAAATTGCAACATACATACATAGATAGATACGATAGCCTTATGTAATATATAAAAGAGTATAAGTTTCAACAAATATTCAAATTGAAGCTTTTCATTTCACATGAAAAAACTTTATAGTCTAGAGAGTCTAGTCTAGAAATATAATAAGCTTCACTAAAATGCAAAATTTTGAGAGAGATAAAATTACACTTGAGTGAAGATGAGACATAGGAATTTTCAAATCTGAGCAAACACTGTTGATGACTCGAGACAAAAACTCTTCTCCTTTCTCTTTCAATGTCAGATGCAATAGAGCAAATATATTGAGAATGAGTAGTGGGATGATGTGTATAGTAAATACAAATGTTGGGTTGCTGCCAGTATTCATTTGGAAAAAATATCGTGGTTGCTTTTATAATACAAAACTATACAAAAGTGTAGGCGTACAAAAATTCAATGCCGGCATCTACTTTCTTTTACATGAAGGTAAAAAGTGAAAGCAATGTTGTCTCCCTTTATTTGTTTTTTTTTCATGAATAGAAATTTCCTTACCTCTGAAATTTTCTTCACTTTTGAACATCTGTTGTGATTTGTTAGACTCTGAGTAAAATCAATTCATTAGTCGCAATGAATTAGTAAAAGATTTTCTGACTGAACGAGATCTGTAGTAAAAAAAATACTTCACAACAGAGTATCTCTATAATGTTTTAGTCGTTAGCATCTGTCTGAGTGAGAGTATAGTACTGATTGAGTATCTAGTTGCAAAAGAAATCCTTAGTGAATTCCTCAAGAAGAAAAGTTTGCTCTGAACAGGTAGCACGCACTTTCACTTAGTTACTCAAACACAAACCTTACGCATCTCTTTCAATTCCACTTTCTTCCTGTCTAATAGCAAAAACTATCTGGTGTTAGTACATCTAATAAAAACTACGTATGAGCATAACCATTGTTACGTGATGTGATAGGAAAAAAGAGACTTTTTCCTGATTTTCTCATGGGATCGTTTTTGCTTCTACGGATTCCACTATCCACTTTCTTTTTTTAGAGAAAGCTACTCTACCTTAAACCAAACTATAGTAGACTCGTAGGCAAACTATCATAGGGATAAAATGCGTGTGCTCACGTGTGGAGAAAGGTTGGCAAGTGGAAATAGACATGTGAAGCCAAAAAATACCTTTTGCAAACTTACGACTAGGTACTATAAATGCATACTATGTCGACGAATTGTACATTCTATTTTCACTTTGGAGAAAGTCGAAGCCAAGTATGAAGTGAAAGCTGTGAGATTTTTGATAAAAAGTTTTAGGCATACCGAAATCACATAGTAAGAAGCAAAAAAGCACCCAACTATTTTCCTAAGAAGCGTTATTGTTAATAACGGATATAAGTATATATCTCAAATCTTATGGATTACGTTTTGCAAAAATTTAAAAACAATATAGTACCTTCTTATAATTACTCTAAATCTGGCTGATATAGAATTTGCCACTACTACAAAGAATTCTTACATATAGAATCAAAGATTTAAAATTTCAATTACTATTTGATTAACATGTCTAAAATAAAATTCTTTGGTAATGCATAAAATCTATGCTTTTCTCTAACTCTGGCTCCAGATTCTTCCACATATACCTAACAATAAGACATAGAAATTCAAAAGACTCAAAACCACTGCTGATGCA
>VCNE01001640.1:0-15596 GCA_009869805.1 Oncopodura yosiiana
ATTGCAAAGTGTGCTTTTTACGTCTGAAATAAAGTCATAAATAATGTGTGGAATATCAATGAATCAAATTAGATTGAGATGAGTGAGAGTACCCTTTTGAAGTTCTATAAATGTGTAAAAGTTTATTTGCAGAGTTAGGCCACAACAAATAATCTTAGTACTAATTTATACACGTGCCAATTGCCATTTACGCAAAAACGTGTAGAGTGACATTCAAACTTCAGACCACAAGGATCCGGCTTAATAAATCAACATAATTTACTCTGCATGAACTAAGAACAGTTATAATACACTTGTATAGCTCAATGTCAATGATATATAAGCAAAAAAATTTTTATTTGTTTTTATTTGTCCTCTGCTTACAATGCGTAACCTACTGTTATCTTTGGAGTATCTTTATTACATTATAAGATACATGCTTTAAAAATTGCTATTTAATCTAGTAAAGAATAGTAAAGATCCACCATGATGTAATTTCTTTTAATCATAATTGCCATCAATATTATTAGAGTTGTTGGGTAATTGAAACTCTGTGTGTGTTTTACAATTTTATTATGCATCAGGTGCAATTTTTATTTCTTCATAAGACTCTCTACGAGACTACGTGCTCTGTATTATATATTTTGTTAAGAAGAAAATGCGATGAGCATAAATATTAAGTTTAGTAATTGTAGACTGTGATTTAATGTTTTTAGCAACAATATATAGCGAGTTGATGAAAAATTTATGTTTTAGTTTGTATTTGTATGTGTGGCATGTATATAGTATGTTGTTGCAAACTGTTAGAAACCCATCAAAATAATTATGGTCTACTTTTATTGAAATCATTTACTACATTTTGCCGGCATGAACACAATTGTTATAGAGTATTATCTTTTTTGAACTCCCTCAAGCATCTTTAACGTCTTATTATGCATTCTGAAGGTAATACAATTTAATAATTTTGAATTGAAGAAGAAGATCGACATCGGAGCGTCAGAGGCGAACAGACAGACGTTTTGAACATTATTATATATGTACATCTCTCAAAACTAAATGTCTTTCAAACTATATAGACAGAGAAAATTACTATTATCTCTCTCTTTTTTAAGGAGAGCAAAACGCACTGAACTTACAATTTTCCTTGAATTTTATTTCTTACTTTATGATCCTAATGTTTTTTCTGACTCTTCTTGATATGATATCAAAAAATTCCAATTTGCGTATAAGGAAGTATATGTAGTGAAGCTAGTGATAATATATGTGTGAGAGAGACTTACATTAAAAGGCAAAGATGAACCTGTGCATTAGTTTGTAGCTCTACTAACTTGACTTAATTATGGTTTATTACGAATTGAGAGCCTACTCATTACTTTGTTTTAGTTGTAGTCAAAGTCTCTTATATATCTTGAGGCTGCAATTATGTTTGGAGTAAGTAGTATACTCTCATTGGCATTATACCTACGATTATTATAATTGAGATTATATACAACATTGTATATCATCATCATGTCTATATAGTGTAGACGAGGGAGTCGTCGTATTTTCTGTTTTCCTTGTATTATATGTAAGTAAAAGACGTATATATTGTCTCATTTCGTTTTGGTTCTAAATTAAAGGTTTTTACTTGCCATTTATGTTTTTGTTTCCGAAAAGATTATATACTATGTGTTGGTGATACAACTAAGTGAGTTGAGAGATGCTCAGGTGGTCATTTAATAATAATGATATTAATAAGGGTAACAATAAAATGACAGGCTTATATGCCATACTTAGAAAACTTATGATAATGGTTTCTCTACTAACTCTACAACAACGGTTTATTTGTGAAATTGTAATGTCTGGGTCAGTTTTCTATATAATTTTGTGTTTTAGCCAAATTGATGGTGGCGACAGGTGAATTGAACCATTTGAGTGAATCAAAGGAAAAAAGGGAACATGACAAGCTAATCTATTTTTATTACTTGACGATCGTAAGAAGAGTAGAAAGAAGTTGGGAGAGATTATTTCAAATCCTTAAGCTCTTCTTTTGCGATGTAGATTTTTTCTGCTTATTTTCCAATTCAAATTATGTAGTACTACTACAAAAGCTTCATTTTTCATCAGTCACTTCCACTTTACTTAAAGTCCCACTCAAAAAAAGTACTTCACACACACACAACTTTGGCATTATTTCTCTCTGTTTTTTCAAGCGTAGTGTTGACTGTTGCATACACTTTGAAAAATAAGTAAAATAAGCCGTCTGCTTTTCTTCTTGTGAAAAAGCTGTCTCTTGAGCTACATGAGAATTGAGAATCTAATCAGAGAGAAAGGGAGACACAAAAGGAAAAAAATATATAGAATCCGTATACGTACATGTCAATGGCAATTCCCATTTCAATTCACAATCAAAATCAGTTCAAAGGAAAAAAAATGTTTTCAAGAGGTACGTACCAAAAAAGCTTTCTTTTCGCCCTAACACTTGAAATTGTCAATTCAATCCCAATTTTAAAGTTTGAACAAGCGTCAGCTCTCAAGGATTTTAGTTTAAATGACATGACAGGCTTTTTTGGGAATATATATTGTCTTTGAGTAAACATATGAAAATCACACGTTAGCATACGCATCTAATGCTTATTATTATGCAATGAGAAAATAAATAGGGAAAGTTTGACTTGAAATTGCTTTTGAATTGTGAACTGCTTATTATTCTAAAAACTTGCATTATTTATTACCCTCTGCTTAAAGAAAAAGTTCAAATCCACAAGAAAAATAGTGGCAACAGCTAATTTCAAACAAAAACTTGTGAATGAATGGATATGATGTATGAAATCCGGTTCAATTCACAATACTATACTTGAGATCATAAATTGTCACTGATCTGCTCTGGTTTTCATCTCTTTTCATCATCTCTCCCTTGAGGGATGAAATTTAGTAAGTGGCTTGGCTATGGCTACTCTTGTCTTGTATACAAGCAAATTAACTGAAAACCACTTTTAAAAAAAGAAAGGTTCTTCTCTCTATGCTTAAACAATTTGATTTAAAAAAAAATACATACGTGAAAATATATATCACTCGCTACTTTTCTCTAGTGTCTGGTTTACACTCTTCTCATTGAGGGAACCCTTTTAAATAGTGTTTAGTCTACTGAGCATATTGAAGAGGTTAACAAGAAGAAACAACTGAGAGTATTGGTGTGAATTTCCAAGTGGAAGAAAAAGAATACCTGACCAAAAATATACCAGATGGTTGTGAAGCCGATTTTTAGCCCTTATCATGATGAGACACATTTATTTATTGCTCTTATCTTTTACCATTCACATTTGAACCTTATGTTATTTATATTCCAGTGAGCATATATAAATTGTAAATTCTATATGTCCTGTCGCGACAAAATATCATTCAAATTCAATGAACCATACGCTAATAGTAGCCTGTCATATTTTAAAATTTGACACATAAGAGAAAAGTGTTGAGGACGACAATGAATAGGAAATTTTAGGCTCTGTGGCTAATACGACAGATAAATGTCAAACAAGTAAAATGCATTGATCATCTATTGATATTTGAGACGATTACCACATAGTATATTGTGAGATTTGACACAGTTTCAAAAGAGAGCTAATGGTAAAAATATGTAATCTTATTCTCATCTCTATCGATTCAGTCTCACTTTTTATTCTCTATTCTTTTGAAATGGTGAAATATTAGTGTTGAGATATTCTCTTTTGAGAGTAAGTGTTGTCGGTTGTAGAGAGAATTTAATGCGATAGTGAATTTGATATGCTGATTTAATGCTAGGGTAATAAAGTTTAGGGTGATGTTTCTCATCTGACATGGTGCTTCTTTCATGCTTTTCTTTTTTAAACCGACGACTAAACAATATCTACCTCTCATGATTCTTGTCGGCTAAGGATCATTATTGTAATGAATGTATAATACTCTACTTAAGGCAAAGGCTCAACTCTCAACACAGAGTTTGATTGTCGGTTTTGATATGGAAAACTGTCGGTGAAATGAGAAAGGATTTAGTGTGAGTTACTTCTCGTTTCGTAATATTGTTCTATAGTTTACGTGTACATATTGGATTTATGAGACTGTAGAATATTTTATGTAGTTTTAGTATTTATTTTCACTCGTGTTCCATACTGATAAAGTGTATATAATAAACTATTCGTAAAAAAATGGAACTAAAGCTCGAATCAAAATATAAGAAAATCTATGGACTCTAAATATACGTCTTTATTTTCTTCGTCAACTATTTTATGTTATGTCGCAGTTTCATGTATTTTCTACTACTTCTTTTACTATAAAATGTACAGTCACAAGAAATCCGTGTTAATGACAGTGTTTAAAAGCCTTGATGCTGTACTAAATCCTCTACCACCACATCATATTATCTTTAGTCTACTAAAACTCTTCCATAATTCCAACAGTATGTTGCTCTTGCTCATAGTATTACATTATGGAGCTTAACTCTTTAGTGCACTTATCGTTCTCCATGTAATATGCTGATAACACATTCTCTTTAGTCTTCAGTTATGACTCCTTTTCTCAATTTCTGAGATGTTTCCATAAGTATAAATATGGTGTAAAAACTACACAACTAGAACATCCTTTCCTTCTCTTGTCCTTTTCTTCAAGAAGCAAAGACTTAGCGACAAAATTCAGAATAAGGCATTAGCATTAACGTTTAGAGCTATATATAAGTTGTAATTTAGGCTCATGATCTCTACAATTCACAAAGTCCTATTTCCTATCTCTGTACCATAAGAAAAACCATCACCATTAGCTTTTACGTTGGCAAGTTTTAAGTTTGCATTTGTTTTGTCATTTCATTCTCTCGTATCATATTTTCTATTCTCTGTCCAAATGTGACACTGATATTATTATTGTGTCTTATATATAGGATCCGTATACAATATAGAAAGTGAGCCATACATTATGAGAATTATTATTACGATTATTACAAACGATTATTTCAAACTGCGGGCGTGTAATGACGCAATAAGCATTTCTGTTGTGGTCCATGTGTGGCTTGGCTTGGTTGGAAAAGATAAGACGCAAATATCAAAACATTTTACCTGCCCATTTTCCGGGTATTTTATTTTATTTTAGTATAATGCATTGACCTCACTGAGAAAATGAGACTTTTAGCATAAGACATAAGGCTACACATAATACGTGATAGGACTGTTAGGAAATAAATTCAAAGCGGCATATGTGGACACAAGAATTACATGACATGTCAGAAAAGTGACAAGAGGACAGGACAGTGACATAGTGGAAAAGCGTGTTCACTAAACTAAAAGTATATACTACAGTGTGTCCAATGTCACATACTGTCTTCTTGTGGTGGTGATGGTGCAATATGCTGATTCTGACTTTGACACTGGGTCATCTCATATGTCACGTCTAGAAAAAAATAAGCGTTACGAAATATAAATCCTTTAGAAGTGAAACTAGACTCCCGTAAATTTTGTCATGATACATTTTCTGTAAGAGAGTTGAGTTGAGGCAAGTTGATTCATTCGACGACTCTCGACCTGTTTATAAGAGCCAACAACCAACACACAGTTCATTTTCTGTTGATGTTCCGCCGCATCACTACTTAATTTATGAGTTGAATATGTTTTTTTTTCAAGAAGAGAGTTCTTCTTCTCTCTCTCTCACGTGTAACATAATCCGTTAAAGATAAAATAGGATTTGTAGAAAAAGTCTTACAGTTGATTTCTGAATTTACGACTCTGAACAGCTTTACGTGTTTTTCTCATCTTCTCTCGTATAGATATATTTCAAGTTGGCGTTAGTGTGGGCCTGTCTGCACTATATACATTTAAGAGATGAAATGATGATGCTCTATGTATATATATGTATATAGAGTGTACATAATTTTATTTACGAAGAGTTGGAAAAGCGTATTGAATTTCACCAGACCACTTGAAATAGTTTGAAAAAAGAGTTTTTTTATGAGTTGAGAAGAGAAGATTTTTACTCAACTGGAGTTGATTACAAGTTTTAACACTTTTAGTTTTAGAAACTTGTTTCTGACTAGGATACTCTGAAGCAAAGGTTTTTTGATATTATTAGTCAAAGTGTGAGTTGACATTTGATGTGTTTCATGGATAAATTATGAGCTGACTAAAAGCCATATTGGGTTACTCCTCTCATTTCATTTTCTATTTACGTGAAAGAAGAAAACTTGTCCAAATTATTTTTTTCTCTTTCTAAAATTTATATGATTAGAACTCACGTCATGTAATCATCCGTCTCATCAGGATTAAATCAACAAATCAAATGAGATTTTTTTCTCTACATGAGAATATTAGAAGTTTATATGTATTCATAAAATAGTGTGAAATAATAACAACATGATGCTCTAAATTGAAAGAGTGGGTGAGTTTTTGTTGTAAAGGTGTTGCTCAGCTCATAAACAATATTTACACTTTATGACTTCTCACTAACTTCAAAACATTGCAAGAAAACATAACTACCTCAATTTATGTATGCTCAGACTTTATATGTTCATCTTGTCTAAATGTAAATAAATTGTGACAAATAAGTCACGCTGTGAAAAGTTTTCATTTCATCGTCATAAATTTCCTCTGGAGCTGACAGAGGAAATCTTTTGGGCCGCGCATAACAAATAATATTTTGACATTAGCAACAACAAGTTGTGTCAAAGTGTAGGTGGTGGACAAACTATATAAACTCCTTAGGTCAAACGTGTCTCATGAATAGGTTGTAGGTCACGCAAACAATGAGATACTTAGATGTGTCGACATAAAAGTGACACAATATATACACTATATACATTTGTATTCATATCATAATATCAAAAGCTTTGTAACAAACTCTTGTCCAAATTGGAGCTTAATAGAGGAGGCGGTGTATGTTTCCTATCTTCTTTACTTGATGAAAAATTGTTGTTGTTGTTGATTTACATTATATTTGCAAGCAATTGGGGCATAACGAGATCAAATGAAGCCTTAGAGGAATATAACAAGAAGATAAAAACTGATAACTTCCACTGATACTGTCTCAGCTCATTAAATAGCAAAGAAGCAAATGACAACAAGTCTTTGAGCTATCGCATTTCGTACAGATTTTTTTCTCTTCTTCTTATAACGTCTTGTCTCATAAACTGAATGTCACCCAGCAATGTCACGTCAACTCTCATTTTTTGGCAGATGATCAATTCTCTTCAATTTTTTCTTTAGGGAAGAGAGCATAGGAACAAATGTATGTGATTGACATTTAAACAGTTGACATTGACAGTTGAGTTCAATTTATTTCTCCACAAACAAAATTGTCACTTTGAGCTTCATCATATTATGCATCATTATTACTGACGTGACATTGTAGGCTGATGAATTGACAAGTCTTTTGTGGTTTAATATAGTGTGGGCTTAGAATTTGGTTAAAAAGAGACAATAAATGAAGTTTATATAAAAAAAGTAAAAGATAGTTTACGCAGTGTATAGTATATAGATTGTTAGCAAAAGAAGTGAGTGATGGACTAAAGTGTCAAATGTCAAGTGGAAGAAATATAAGTATTATAAAGATGCCAAAAGTCAGAAATCTTCATTCATTTAAAGTTTTCTATTGATGTAGTAAGTAGAAAAGAAAAGATGAAGAACATTTACACTTGATGTAGCTTTATGACAGTGACAGATAGCTCAAGATGTAAGCGAGAGAAAAGCACAAAAGGTTCATCAAGTCAAATTAGCCTATTAAGCTTCATAGCAGAAAATCTTTTTTAATAGCTCCTTTGACATTTATGCTTGAGCCGCTTTATGAAAGTGACATTGTGAATTGTTAACGACATGAGAAGAAAGGAGTGAAGAAGAAAAAATGAACAGCTATTTGTTGTAAATTCGCTGATGATAACAATGAGATGTAAAATATTTCTTAAATTGTGTAGAGTAAAAAGTAAAAATTTCACGTCATGTTAATGAGCCATAAAACTATCTTCAATTTTTTGAGTTTTGGTGAAGGAATAAGAAACTTGTAGCATTATTAGAGAGAAGGAGAAAAAATATTTCTATAAAGTTAAAATGAAACTATAATAAATTATTTAGAAAGGAAATAATGAAATGAGACGATGATTCTTATCAAAACATACGAGTAACATATCATCACTAACCATCTGTTTTGTGTCCAACCTTAACTCATAGTATTTGAGAAAAATATCATGTATTGAATCTCCAGAAAGTATTACGACTTTTCTAGAGAGTTATGTATCTTGTGTATTTTTTTCTACTAATGGGATCTTTTCACTTTTTTCGTCTTTGACTTGACATTCAACTTTGGCTTGTTTTCAATTTTTCAACAAGTTTCATATTATATTTTGTTATAGTCCACTACACTTCTGACGTCCACCTTTTTATTTGTATGTATTTAGTTTCATCGATGAAGAAAATGATTGATTTATTAGACAGCAACTTTTATTATTAACAAGAAAGCGTATGCTCATTATTATTTTATTTACTTGGTGGCTCAACCTTCACTTGACTTGTTGACTTTTATTGAGTAGGTATATGCAGAATTTGTTATTCATAGAGATTAAAAAAATATTCTTCTGATCAATTATAATTTTTGTAAGTTTGATGCCATTCAAAAGGACTTTAGTATTTTATGTCATGAGAATAATCTAAATAGTTATAATAATAATGTAAGAAGATTTGTAAATAGTTTGATACTTCATATTGTATAGTGTGAAAATGATTAAAGTATAAAAAAATTCCAATTTTCCAGACAACAAAAAGTTTATAAATGTTCTGTAGAATTTTAGAGAGTAGGGCACACGTGGCGAAAAAAAAGAAAAACTGACATGTCACCTTGTCACTGTCGCTAACGGCTATAGAGCTACATACTACATATATACACACCCATTGAGATGAGAGAGTAATGGACTAGACAGGGAAAGGAAAGAGACAGATAGACAAGTGAATATGAAGGCTTCATTTTAGCTCTAAATTATCTCTGACAAATCTTTATTCTTACGAGTCTCTCTTCTTTTCTTTTTCTCTTCTACCGTGACACCTGTCAGCAAGAGGCTTGCAAATTTTTAAATTGGATTTTTTATGCTTCTCATACATCTTCTCTCTCTTCATGTCTCTTCCAGCAACGAATCTACAATGTCTTTCAGAGTTGACTTTGAGTTGAAGCTTGAAGGCGTACATGACAGGAGTAGGAGAAGAAGACACCCTAAAACTGAGCTCTCTGCACACTTTTGCCTATCTTTATATAATATACAGAAGAGACAGCAAAGAAACTTGAGTTTTCTTTGTAATATTCACAATTTATTTGCATAAAAAAAGTAAAATGGTAATATATGCTATATAACTAGACTCTTTTTAGTATTATTCTTTATGTTGAGTTGACATGCAAATAATTTTTTATTTTTCTTTGCAGTTCTTCTTCTTCTCTGCTGTAGTCATCTTCACTTAGTGTCTCATGTTATGTCACTCAATGTAAAAGTCATTTCATTTTTTTAAATTTAAAACTTACTACTGTATAGAACATTCTTCTACAAAAAGTTTTTCTCAAGTTTATGAAAACAGTAAAGTAATGATATGCCAAATAAATTAAAGACAGAAGGAGTTAAGAATTTAAGCTTAAAAGATTTTTTATTCATTTCCACGTTTTTTCTGTCACTACAATAAGATTTTTTCACATTGTTTTTTCTTTTGGTTTGTTGTTTGGTGAGAGGCAATAAAAATACAAAGAGACAAATGGAACACAATAAATATATTTCAATATTTTTTGTTGTATATAGGATTATAACAAGGAGAAAAAGATTTTCTTATATGGCCTATATTGTATATGAAATTCTTGATATACACATATTATTATATAACAATTGCTACACTTATAATTCAATTATATACGCACAATAGGAAGGTTTATATATATAATAATTTGTTGTGTGTAATATATTTTAACTCTCTTTGGGCTTTGGCATGCATAAATAGATTTTTGTGTATATGAGATTAAAATCTCTTTTAAATTATTATTTTATATATGTACATACATATATATTCATATAAATAGACACTGGGCAGGATGTGCGTGTTATTATTAATAGAGAATCATAGTACAATAAAAGAGACCACCTTACAGTATATAATATAATTTACAATTTAGTATTCATTCCAGTGGTGTATAGATGTTTTATATTCGTGATGTACAAGGTATGAAATGATAATTAATGATATTTAATCCTGTCTTCTCTCCTGTCTTGTCGCTCTTTAGCAATTTGATTGTAAAAGCCGTAAGCGACACGAAACATTTCATGATAGCGACCCGCTTTGTAATTTAATGTTGAATATATAGTTCGTGCTTCTAAGGATGTAATGAGCCAGAAGCTCTATAAAAAGAATAAGGATAATAAGGACTGAGAGGATGAGGTAGTCCTGCAGAAGAAAATGGTGGTGGTGGTACAAATCCACTTAAACTACCTAATCCACTAGGTGGTTTAGCATAAGGATGAAATCTTCCACTTAAAGGACTCAATGGTGGTGTAGGATAAGTTCGACTTAGATGAGCAGCAGCTGCTGCAGCAGCCGCTGAACTGAGCAAAGGATGATGAGTAGGTGGAGCAAATAATGACGAAGCTCCTGGTGGTGGAGAATTTTGTGTTGTAGAGCCACTTGTTGTATGTTGATGATAAACTCGTATGAGTTCTCAAATGTTGAAGAAGTTCCTCTGAACTTCCAAATCTTTTACCACAATATGAATCACCACCAACCCAAGAGCAAACATATGGCTGTAGAGAACTTGCTGAAGGATTTCCATAAGGTGAAAGTCCACTTAAACTTGGTGGTAGAGTAGGAAAGGCAGGGAGAAATGGAAAACCATTAAATCCAAGGTAGCTTCCTAAAGGATTTTTATGATGATCACATTGTGAACAACCTGCTGGACATTTATGTCCAGAAGTTGATGATGATGATGATGATCCACCACCAAGTGTACAACCAGTACAAAATGGATCACGACATCCAGAACCAAATAATGGATCAAGTTGATGACTTGCTGAATTTGCTGCAGCAGCTGCTTTGAGTCTAGCGTAGCTATGTAAATATGGTGGAATTCCTGTACCTATTCCTAATGATGATGATGAACTTGGTGGTAGTGATGGTGGTGGATGATAAAGACTTGAGAAAGCTAAAGACGCTGCTGATGGTGTTGTTGATGATGAAGAAGTATTAGAACAATTTAATTTCAAAGAGCTTAAAGGACTGGTATCTGGGCCAGTTAAATTCAATTTGTGATGATGGCCATTAGAAGAAGAGCAGCTGCTAGTAGTATTATTAGTAATGGATGATGATGATGATGAAATGTTATTGGCATTATTGGTAGAGGAAGATGATGATGATTCATTTGACTTTGTGTGGTGATGTGACACAAGAGTGTCAGGTGGTAGTGAAGAAGAACTAGAAGACGAAGAAGACGTGAGTGACGGTGATTTATTATCAACAGGATTACTACCTCCTGTTGATGTGATGGGTGATGAATGGTCTGGATTTGGACTACTAGCTTCTTTCGATCCGGGTGTCTTAACTCGTCCACTTCGTGAATGTTGCTCTCGCTCTCGATCCATTTTGTCATCAGAAGTTGTAGTAGTAGCAACTGCTGAGCCATTTATAATCGTGATTCCAATGCCATTGGAAATGTTGTCGGTAGCAGAGCTTGACATCGAACTACTTATTGAGCTACTGTTACTATTACTATTTGGTGATGTACTCAACTTTCGAATTTTTGTAGCACTCTCTTGATGATGTTGTTGTTGATGATGATGACTTATTGGTGAAGGACTTGATGTTGACATTGAGGACTTACGATGTCGATTAGATGATGGGGTATCATGAGAAGAAGATTGTTGACTGTGATTATTATTATGATGTGATGATGATTTCTTTTTGGAAGAGCTTTTGAGTATATTATTGTCACCATCACCATTTACAATGAGACCATTATTATTATTATTTCCTCCTCCACTACTTCCTAAAGATGTCAGTAATGATTTGCCTGATGATGGTGGATCTTGTCCAATTTGACTGCATGTTTGAGCCAAGAGAGCCAAAGGACTTTTCTTTGCATCCAACTGTAAAAATATAACAATAGTTAGAGTTAAAATCAACTCAAGAGAGAGAAGAACAAATGTTTCATATAATACATAGAGTAGATATAGAGACTCTGGTGTAGAGTTAAAGTAGAGAGAGAGAGACGCGAAAGAATTACACTCATTTGTCACTGGCTACAATTAGCTCCCATAAATTCTTTGGCTTCATGTACTAAAAGCATCTAAGTAAAAGTTCTTTAGTAAAAAGTTGACTTTGAGACTTTGTCTTATAACATATATATACATACTCTTGTGTGCTATGTTGGAACACATTTACAAATTCACACTACATCCTTTCCACTTAATCATTCTTAACTACTAAAGCCATGAACGAATTCTCTTGACGCTGCTGACAACGACTACAAATTATTGGTTGAAATTAGAAAAGGAAATGAAAATGGAGCAAAAGGAGAACACATAACCACCACTAAAAGAGACGAAGGTTGTGAAAATTAATTATATAGTAAATCAATTGCTTTTTTGCAAAAGTTTGCACAATTGCTATAAAGTCAATACTTTTTGTAATTATTGTTGACATGAGTCATTGGTTGAGATAATAAGCAATTACAATTTACAACTTGATTTCCTTTTTACAATGTCACTTCTTCACTATGCTAACTAACTGTCAATCTGTAATCAGAGACAATTGGCACTCTTTTTTCTCTCTTAATAAGTAGCTCATGTTATTGGTACACTTAGTATACTATAGCGAGACATGTTATCATTACTATCAACCATCATCATCTCAAAAGTAATGGAATAGAGCAGGTGTAAAAGGAAAACAAGTAGTTGAGTCAAATAGTAGAGGCAACTAGTTCTTTTTTGTGAGTTGACAGTAATCGAAATTGATAAGGGAATTAGGTAGTCAATAAATTTAATAAAGAGAGTCTCTCTACTCTCTTTTGACGCCTTTTGTATTACAGAGAGAAACAGGTCTATATCACTCTATTACAAACACCTTTCTGTCATATCAAAATTCAAACAAGTAGAGATCAGAGAAGTTGCAAAACATAACATTATTTTGCAGTAGAATGGTAATTGGTAAATGAGCACAATACACACTTAAAGTCAACTCAAGAAATTAGAGAGTTGTCTTTTTCTTATATCTCTCGCCTACATATTATTTTATTATATGCTGTGCTAAACATTGTATTGTAATTTAACTACATGTTGTGTTTTCGCTTCTGCATAACTTTATAGAGAAGAAGTTTATGTGTAATTGTTGCCTTTCCTCTAATTTATGCACGTGTGAAATAGGTATGTAAACTGTGAAGGTAAAATGTAATTTTTGTCAATGTTTATTATGCTTATTATTATTTGATGGTTGTTGTACAATTGTATACTATAAGAGAATCAAATGACGACGACGACTACATGACACAGAAAAGCAATTGTCGGCTTGTCATGAATCAGATGATAAACATAAACTGATAAACAATTGCTAACCCAAGATGAAAATGTGTAATAAACATGAGCCCATTATGCAAATTGTCATTTGATATGAGGAGGACAAGTGTAATGAATTAGGTGAAGTGCTTATTAGCATAGTTGTATTTGACAACTATATATTCTGGCAACTTTGCATTTGCAGAGACACGGAACGGATTTATGATAATTTTAGTAAAGAGCGTTGAAGTTGACAAAATTTAAGATCGTATGAGGATGAATTTTTTTCTCAAAAATGAACCAATGTATATCAAATGCAATGAGTTTTAATTTTAATTATTGTTTTTTTCATGTATTAATACGAAAACCCTAATTTACTTTAATCTTCCTAAAAAATTACAAGAGCAAATTGGTCTGAATTTTATTAAGCAACGTCAAAGCATAAATACCTGAGAGCATTTCAATTTCACTAGTTAAAATGTTTATAAAAGTTTAAATCAAAAATATATACATTAATAATTTATCCATATTTCCTTTTTATATTTCTAAATAAATTGTCCCTTCAAAAATTCCTTTAGCCATGAAAATACATTTAAGAAATTTCCAACTTGCACACACATATGTATAATTTAATGTTATAGATAGTGTACGTACATGGTGGACAATAATTCATTGCTTCTTGCAACAACTACTAACATTATAAATATATAAGGTTCTCAAGTAATATACAGAGAGAGAGAGAGTCTCTATAGTCAAAGTGAAAAGAAAGCTCATAAAATTTTCTTTCTCTCTCTCAACAAGCAACGTCTCAACATCTTTCGAAATAGAATACTCCTCTCTCTCCAAACTATATATCGTTATATCATAATGCTATAATATATTTTCCAACTAAAAAGTAAAGTAGCAATGTGGAAAAGTATATTTATATGGCTCCACTGAACTGACTATTCATTGCAGCAATCCATTCCACTAAAATATATTACATATGCACACTTTTTTCAAAATGATAAATGACTCCACTGCTCCTTCCAAAATGAAATGACGGATCGTCTCTCTCTTCTTTCTACAAAACTTGCTGCAATATGCCTTCGCCATAAATATTATAAATGTGGCCTAGGAAGAGAGAGAAGAAAATGACTTATCACTTGCTTCACAACAACAATGTTGTCTACAACATACATTTATATACAACAATTGTGATTTGATGTGTTGTATATAATATACAAGAGACTAACTTCCCATTTCAAAATGACAACAAAGATTGTGCTTTACGACAACAGAAACAAGATCCATGACAAGAGTAGTAGAAGTCTTGTATATGAATAAGACACACTGTGTGTCACATTTACTTTACATTTAGTGTTTCCTGTCACTTTCCAAATAAATGAGTGTCTTACGTAGGATTAGGCTTTAGACATGCCGTCACAAGTTCTTCTTTTCTTCCTTTCAACACCAGTAAACTCAAAAGAGAAGAGAAAAACCATGAAACCATAAAATATAATTTAACGTAGGTTGATATATCCTGTTTGGTTATGAGAGACACGTCATCACAAAACATTTTTCTCTCAAATTATTGACGTTTTCATTAGCAGTTAAAAATTTTTTTCTAGATATATAGCTTATAGCTCGAGTGTTAAAATGAAATTAGCATTTTGGAACTCACCTACATAAATAATAAAGTTGTTCATATATGAAGTTTGTATAGTATGCAAAAGTGTATATAGATCTCATTGCAGTTTGGTGAATGAAATATGACAGTGATGAAAAATGGGCGATGTGTGTTATAAGCCAAATGTACAGACGCAAAAGGAGCAGATGGTACTCATTTATCATTGAGTTGATATAAGAAGAGATAGAGAAAGAGTCTTTCGTCTTAAAAGACTTTCAAAAGTTACAAAACTACAAACTAGGGAAACAACATTTAAACAACTCACAAATATATTACTCACTTGTCGTCAATCTATGTCATTCACTATATCTCTATATTCTAAAATTAGCAGAGATACAAATAATGTAGGAATCAAGTGTCAAATTTTTCATCCACAGCTACCAACGATGATTTGAGATTCTATATGACTAATTCTATGGGTGACTAAGTTTGTTGCTCTCAACCTCCACATATTTC
>VCNE01001642.1:0-11388 GCA_009869805.1 Oncopodura yosiiana
TTTAGTATATTGCGGTATCTTCTATAAAGAAATCAATGCAGTGTAAAATTAGTTCTAATTCATTTAGATTCTTTTTGGTACACTAATTTCCTCAAATCTGTGTAAGCAAATGCAATTCTCGTTGTGCACATATCTTAGTAGAATAGAAAGAAGTAAAGTACACATTGTCTAAAATCAATTTAACACTTTTACAAATGACATACATCACACATATTGTTGCTACTTTATTTTATGTACAGATAAATTACAGTTTAAACAGAAAATAGGGGTTTTGATTATATATATTTACAGCATTTGATCGATTATATACATGCCGGTAGTAAATTATAATTTATATATAGCTATTGAGATTTTGAGTGCATCAAATGTCAAATACTGTTAAATCCTTTAGCGGCCTTTGAGACAATAGGAAACAATAGAAGAAATGTGTGGACGAAGAAACTGATGAATTCAACAATAGTAAGCCCGAAAAATCACTCAACTATTTATTTACTTTAAATAAAATGTAGTTAGTTGAACGAATATATAAGAGATTTTGAAAACTAACGAAAATGTATAAATTCATCTTTAAGCTAAGAAAAATAATCTGACAGAGATAAATGAAGATGTTTTACTATTCTTGAAATTGATATTTTTATTATTGCATAACTCATCCTCTAAACCGTAATTTTGTTCCATGTATAGTAAAAAGAGTCATTAAATTTACACAAGTAAATGGGTCGTCGTCATTCGTGTGCTCAAAAAAAAGTTTAGTGGCCATATGTTGTAAAAATAGCAATCAATGTATGTTATTAGAGGATATATCTTTATTAACCATTGACACTTGAGCAAACATCTTTGGTAATATTACAGTTAGTGTATAATATATAGGATTATATATAAACATGTAAGAGAAAATTGATTGGACAAGGGCAGATATTTTTGTCACCGCTTTGATGGTGGTCTTAAAACTCCTTACGTGGTTAGTGTGAAATATCATGTCTTGTATAAGTATTCTTGTATAAGATGATAAACTGTTGGTTTTCTAGTGTGTCATCTTCCTAACATATAATATTATAATAGTGGCCAAAGAAATTGTAAAGTCGTAAACCTGGTTTTTCTTTTTTGCACGCTATTACATAAAAGATTCAATTGTATGTAATTGACTCAAAGTAAAAGTCGAGTTGAGGTTAAAGTCACGTTAGATAAAATATTAGCATTTATGACAAATCATTTTGACATCTATGAGTACAATGACCATTTTATAACTTTTTCTTGGCCAAACAACTCAAAAATGCATTTTTCGACATTGCATAATTATCTCATTAATTAAAAGTATACACAACAATGTGTGTAAAGTGAGTGAACCCTTGAAAAGTAATTAAAACAAGGGTCACGACATAATTAGATTACGACAATGAGAGATTGATCTCATATCTACAAAATTAAATCCACGACTTAATTATAAAGCCAATTAATCCTTTGCCAATTTTAGCACCAAAAAGTATATTAGATACAAAGTGTAAGCAACTTGTTTTTATTTAGTTCTTCTTCTCCTTCCTGTCTCATTGTAATTAAAATAGTAACGCAATATACCGTGAAAGGTTGACTTGTTTTAGTGAATTATTGTCTAAAAGTAAATAAGATGAAAGGAAATGACGAAATTAGTTTTTTGTGTGTGCATAGAATTCTGATTACTACTACTCTTCAAGTTCAAGAAAATAAGACAAAAATCTAATAATAATAGATAGAATTTGAGAGCATGAAACACATTAGAAGTAGTAAATAGTATTGAACATTGAACTAAAAAAAACTCATTGCCTACTTGTCAGGATTATAAGAGAAAAGAATTAACGCCACAATACGTAGAAAAACGAGATTACAAGACAAGACAGTCTATATATATTTATTTTCTATAAAAACTTTTTTAGTATACAGTGTTTGGTGAATATCTGTATACTTATAGCATCTAAAGGTGATTACAAAAGAGATTTTATAATCCACAATACTAACTTTTTTGTCCTAAACCTGTCTAAGCATCCCTGCTGTAATTTCTCGTAATTTTCTTTTTTATTGACTCAAATGCCAAAAGTTCTTTTCATCTGAATTCTTGACAATGTGACTTGACTTTTTTTTTATAAATCTCACTCTGAGAGTGAGTGAGCAATTCCTAGTTGAGCTTATGGCCATTGTTGACTTCATTGTTCACAAATCAGCAAGAAAACCATTATTATTACCAGAGAGGTTGCTTGGATTTCATTGTATTGAGAATCATCATCTTGCCAATAATAATTTTCAGGGTGTAAAATAAAATATACATATAAATCAAGAGAGTAAGAAGCTGTGTATTGTACCAAATTCATAGAATCACATAATAATATAATACGTAACAATCCAATAATGCATTTTTAATTTTAGTTCATCCACTTCATTTGGACTATTATTGACTTGACAGAATGAACTGTGTAGCTTATGATGTGCTTATTATTATTATGCCCAAGTTCTAAATTTGAATATAGTTGTGAAGTTGTGAATTTAAAAACTAGACTATGAACTGATTGTAAATATTTAACACTTTTTTATTACAAGAGTTAGTAGTTTTGAGTTAGCAGGTCATCAAGTCAATTAAGAAACTTAAAACTACCTCAACACATTTTATTGTTGGCTGATGAAGATGATGATGGTATATATAATCTGTTGAACCGAACCAAATTGCCATTAACATCGAATGGCAGCAATAACAAATCTCAAGAACTGATGACCTACTACAACAAAAAAGCAACTGTACATTTTTATATTTAACTACTAGCATATTAACTTAAGAAGAGTTTAAAGAAAGACTTTCAAAGTTAGTCAGAACTTCAGAGAATGTCTCTAACGGTAGAGCACATAAGATGAGTACATATACAAAAATTGCTTTCATGAGCTTTCAAGTACTCAAAAAAATTTATATTTCAATTTATTATTACTTCATCTACTTTTGTACAACAATATGTAATGCCTACATAATAAGAATTTTACAAAAGCATCATGTAACAGAGGCGTATCAAACATTCAAGAAGAGACATTGGACATATCATGATTTTTTACTTATCTCACACTTGCATTCCTTCCTCTTCAAATCATTTCACACCTTTTTCTACTAATGCATCTCTAATATAATTTAAGGAATGTCACTGTGACACGAGAGACTCCTGTGACATACACAATCTACAACGGCATAATAATGAAGAGTTGATGTAATTTTATGTAAATTCCCAAATTTAAATCATGAATAAGACAAAACGTGTCTGTACAACAACGTGTACTACTGAAGACATTTCAGTTAATAAAAATTATGTGACACGACACGGATTTATGTAAATATTCACATTTATAATATATTACTTATATTACCTCACGACATATGTAGTGCTTCATGTTTAATAAGTTAATGCATTTATTAGCACTTCATTTGTCAAGTCATAAACTAAATCAACCATTATTCTTTTCTTTCTTTCTTGTGTATTATACATAAGTTTTGGTGTCATGTTCATTTTCTTGACCCACCCCTGTTGTGAACAAGACAACAATGCATGTTATATAACATCATATTTTTATCAACTTACATGATCCATTACATAAATATGCTATTTGACTATTTGCTCTTTTGCAATTTAAAACGGTGAGTGATGATGATGTAAAAATAACGGAGACTTCCAAAATTACCAATTGACTTCATGCTCACTTTAAAACTCGTATACTACAATGTGGCTTAGATTTATTAGTGTACATTTGTAATTTTTCTAAAGTATTACTTGCACTGCCATAATAATTTATTGTTACATTTACATAATATTATTAATGACATCCACATGCTAATTTTAGACTTCAGTACGACTAAAAACTGCGACACAAAAATTTCTTTGTTCTCCATTTCTCTTTGTTCTCCAACTGATGCTATCTTTAAAATTCGCACTACTCATTTTCAGTGACATCAAAGTTTTTGTTTCTCAAATTATAGTTTTTTTTGACAACAATAAACGATGACCACCAACCAACAAAGGTAAGACTTAATTAATTAGTATTACTTTTACATAGTTGTAACAGATATAAAAATGAGGAAGAAGAGAGAAAGTAACGGAGTGAGAATATGATGACAGAAATGTTTCTTCTCGCCCAATTTACAATTTGAGTGACTTGACTGGCAAAGGTTAGACATTGCATATATTATTATGTATTGGCTGTATTATTATGTCTTGTTAGCAAAGTTTTAAAAAGTCAGTTAGCCAGTAGCACTTGTACTTCATACATGAGAACACATGTAACAGTTTTTTCCCAAATTTCCTAGGAAGAGACAGAGGATATAATGTTGAAAATGTTGATGAGATGGGTAGAGTAGCATAGAGAATAAATGTGTGTAGACGTGTCAGACATAAGATACAGGTTGAAGTGTAACATTATATAATGTATTGTAACAAGTAGTAAATGTAACACTCGACTCATAACATTTTATATCAAAAGCTATCAAAACATATCAGTAGTCATCTAAGTCATAAGTGGTCAGAAATGAGACAGTGTGTGCGAGAAGAAAAAAGGAAAAACATTTTGCCACCATCATCATCATCAGCATATCAACTTGTAATGACAGCGAAAGCCAAAGGGCATCAACAAACAACGGAATTGTAACCACTCTCTAGCAAAAGGTATAAGGTGATGATAATGGAAAGATCCGATGAAAAACGAAGGTTAAACTGTAAAGTTTATAAGATTTGATGATGATACTGCTTTTGGCAAGAGTTATTACATATTACTACACGTGATAATGATATATAAATAACATGTGTCATTTCACGGTGTAAAGATTAGGATATATATTACATTTGGGCTTTATATATATAATCGTTTAAGTTACTTCCTTTATTTATAATGACAATAATAAGTTGTGTGACAGACAGACGACAATAGTAGAATACAGTAGCAATTTGCAATATAAAAGTCTAATAATAACCACAACCGGACGAAAAAGAATTGAAAAAACGGGATTTATTAGGCATTTGGTCAGGTGTGTGTAACTTTTCATTTTCAATTTTCTCTTCTTCTTGCATCCGTCTTGAGTCTCAAGTTTTTTATTGTGTGACCGGATTTTTATTATTATATGTTTATGGTATTATATATTGGAACGGTGTTTGTTGGTAGTAGTATCAAAATTATGATGGAAGTGACAGTAGTGCAAGTTGGTTGGCGAGTGGCGAGTTGTGTGAAAACCAAAAGTGAAAATTGAAAATGATATGCAACGGTATTGTACAACAGTAGCAAAGACAGAGAAGAGCTTCTCCTTTTTTACAAGAGTGAATTTGTTTGAAATTTTCTCAACTGTTCTTTTACCCACAACATATAATAAGAATAAGAAGAAAATCACTTTTGATGTGCTTTAATACTTTTCACCAGTAACATGCTAATCTTTTATATTATGCAACTTCCGCATGATATAATAGCTTTCTTCCTTAGGCAAAGGAGAGAAGATTATGAGAAATATGCATAATGCATAGAAAATTGAAAAATATAGTAGCCATAAGAAAATTTAGCAGATAAAAAAGTAATTTGCAATTTTCATGCAATTGCACCTTGAAATATTATTAGTTTTTTTTTGCATATAGTAAAAGAAGCAACAAATTCGCAATGTTGCAAAAATTATCCATTTCCATTCAATAATAATAGTAAATCATTTTTTACATACCGACATGTCCCATTATTATTATTGCGCAATGTGTATGTAAAGTCTAAAAGTGACGATAGCATAATTGACAATTGAAGACCTGCTGACCCTTATGAGATAAGTTGATATCTCTGTAATAGTCACGATTGTTGTAAAATGTTATAAAATGACCAAGAGGCAAAATGAATTAGAGAAACCCTGAGGATGTTAATTATTTCCTATGTGCCTTTTTCGCTTGCATTTCCGACAATATACAAAATGACTAAATCTTCTATAGTTCATAGTTGTGAGTAATATAAAAACTTGGTATTATTATTGCTGTTGCATAAAAAAGTAAATCTTTCATCAAATGAACTAAAACAAAAAACATCCGATTCTCACGGAGCTTCTTTTCTTATTTGCTACTAATAATGATCTAATTCATATATCCACCAAAAACCACAAGTCTTTGAATGAGTAATATTTTGCATCATCATCATCATCTTCATCAGTGCTCTCCATAAAGAAGAATAGAAAAAAGAGGATACATCATATAATGAAGTGTTACACTTTGATTATGTAGAAAAGGAGTTTGGTTCATGATTTACAATCGTACTTGACACTTACATTGGACTAAACCTAACATAACAAAATCAACTTCATTTTTACCAATTGACGTTCTCAAAACCAAAAATGTAATCAAAGCTGAGTGAGTGAGACACTTTACATACATATATCTATTCATATGCCGACATCAATATAATAATAATAATAATGTTGAGCATTGAACCTGACACTGTCAGAGACTGGCATTATATGTATCCATTCAGGTTGGCCATAAAAGGAACCAAAAAGTGCCAATGAGCTATGAAAAATCGTGAAACAACGTGAGTTGTTATTTATGGCCCATTACATTAGTACATTGCAAAGTTCAAAGTTCTGTAGGAACATCAATTTATTATTATTATTATTATGAATTGTTGTTCTGTGACAAGAAAGATGTCAAAAAGGGAGATTTTTCAAAGGTCTAAAATTACTTTCTCGACATTTCTTTTGCTGTTTTGATTACTTCATTGCAATGAATGAATTTTTTTTAGCTTCTCGTTCTCATGAAAGAAAAGGAAGCGTCACTTGTTTGCCTTTGTTCACTTTTTTGATAAGAGCCTTATCTAAATTCTAAAATAGGAACTTATGAGTAAAAAATATACCGCCAAAGTACATAATCTTTCACTCGACTCTCAGTTCTAAAAATAACTTTTTTTATATATTTGATATTACTATTTTCTGAAAATGTCATCATTTTGAAAGGGCGATGAATCGTACTGTATGGTGGTCTCAAATTGTCTAGTGTCAAGTTTTATTCAAAGTTGTTAGCTTTTTCTTACATTTTTTTATAATATTGAATCTTTTCACGTAGGTAAGTTCAAAGTTACTGTCATATGAGAACTTTGTTTCTGTTGTTACCCATATTTTGCATGTTTATGTTTTAATTGACTTGTTTGTTGATTCTTGTTATATTTGGCAAACTACGTTGTTGCTGTATCAGTTGCCCCCGAATTTTACAATTGCTTGTTGTTATATTGTTACTTTACATATATATAAATCAAAACTTGTTGAATAGACCTTGATGTTGTTATTATCTATTGCTGTGATAAGTCATCTTATAGTTAGAAAACATAATTTAAAGAAGAGAATGGTGAAGAAAGAAGGAAAAAGACCATTGGAAGAAGAAGAAAAACAATCCACGAAGAAGCAAGCGTCTTAAAATAAGTCTTAGAAATGTAACAACATCAACAAATTCAATTGTCCATTTGGGTGACAGCTCTTCTTTTCAACTAATTGATTCGTCTTCAACATCATTAGAGGAGGAAGAAACCAATAATAATAATGATCATCGTAGTTTGGACATTTATGATATTGAATGCAGTCAAAAGCAAGAAGAAGAAGAAAAAGAGTCAACAACAAAAAAGCTAAATTGGACCACCTTTACAAATAAAGTTAAGATTGGCTCTGGAGGATTTGCAGATGTCTATAAAGCAAATTGGAAAAGGTCACCAAAAGAAACTTGTGTCTTGAAGAAATTGTTATATTCTAGACTTAAAGCTGCAGGTAGCAGTGAAACTGAACCAAGAAGGGAGTATGAGCTTCAATGTAATTTACAACATGAAAATATTGTCAAGATGTTTGGTAGTTTTGAAACAAAATCAGCATTTGTAATGGTAATGGAGCATTGTCCTTTTGGAGATTTGCACGATTATATTATTGATCATGAGAGAGTCAATGGAATTAGGTATTAAGAAGTAATTAATTGAAATCAATAGTGTTTAATCATATTTTTTTCTTTAGAAACTGGTCATATACTAGACAAATTGCTGTAGGACTATCTTATCTTCACTCAAAAGGATATCTTCATATGGACATGAAACCTGAAAATTGCTTTATTGGACCAGGAGATGTTGTAAAGATTGGAGATTTGGGTTTTGCAATCAAAACTGAAAAACCTAGAACAATTCATAAATATTATAGAGGTGGAACGAAGGCTTATCGACCTCCTGAAATGATTCAAGATAAAATTTTTGATTCTACAGTGAGTACTAAATAGATTATTAAAAGAATTATTTCATTGATATTGATACTAAAAAATATTATTTCAGGTTGATGTTTGGGCTTTAGCATGTATTCTCTATGAAATGATTTTTATGGCTCATCCCTTCTTTGATTCTGATATGGATATTCTTGCCATTCCTATTGCGCTCAAGAGAATGAATAAAGCTCTAAGTGGAGAGTTTGGTGTTGATCTGAGTAAAGAATCGCCTCATGTTCAAATCTTTCTGAAAAAGGTATACAATAAACCAATTGTTTCTTTTTTACACTTTTGCCGTTATGCCGTATAGTTTTATCTCTTGTACAAATATGCTATTAACCTATGCCGCTTTTGTTTTCTCTGTTTTGTCGTGTTCTTATTAGATTCTCGGTAGTCCTCGTGAAAAAAGACCGCTGGCTAGAATGCTTCCACATTTAATGGATTCTTTACTTAAGAAAGGATATTAATTTCTTCATTGTTTCAGATCTCTTTTCAATATATCTGCTGTTCCTCTCTTCACTTCATCATTATAAAACATCGCAAGATGTAAAGTTGTTTACAGAAAAAGTATTGTATTATCTTATATATTCCCGTTAAAACTCCGTGTTCAATTGACTTTTCTATTTGTATTTAGATCTATCTACTATATAATATATCAAATTATTTGACAACAAACTCAGTGAGCTTGTATTGGTGTTTATGCTTGACTTTGTAATAAAAAAAATATTTAAAAAAAATGTAGTAGCAATGTGGTCCAAAGAAAACAATTAACATTATCACGTATCATCAAGGTTATAGTATAGCAAACTAATCTAGCTCTCTCTCTCTTCAACTCTCTTCATATCCGTATTCAAGCTTTGAGAAAATGACAGAATATAATCTCTAACCACAAAACAGNAAAATGACAGAATATAATCTCTAACCACAAAACAGTTTTGAATTTCCACGAAATTAAAGGGACTTATTATCACAACTTGACGTACTAGAGTAGACTCCTTAATATTGTGTAATTACTAATGCAATGCAAGTTTAATTTATCCAACCTTGAATTGCAAATTGTAATATATGAAGCATCTCATATTATCTCAACAGCAGCAAGGCGTAGTAATTATTTTTACTCGTCAGAGCATTAGTAAAGTGAATTGCCTTTTTACATTATATAATACGTTTATGTAGAACTAATGTGCTAAAATTCATTAAGGAAAATTATATTTACTATAGCACAAGTAGAATAACAATGAGGAGACAACAAATATGGTAATTTGTAATCTGCTCTTCTACTCTAGCTAAAGTCCATTAGGGTGTAGTAAGACAAAAGACAAAACTTTTTTACTTGGAAAGATTAAGCTCCAAGGTAAGCACAGGGAAAACACAAAATGCCTTTTATTTAGAGATAATAGTCGAACAAGTAAATTAGATAAGAAATTGTCCATTCAACCAATTACATACATCCTTTTATAATGACTGACATAATATATATATTGAGAGAATTGAGATCAACTTTATAGTAAGATTGAGGTGATCTTTTTAGTCAAAAAAAATTTAGAACGTCTATTTCAGAAAACTGTAAAATTATTTATTTGGTTCCGCTGGCTATGATGATGTAGTAATTGAGAATCTAGGTGGTGGGCACCTTTTTGGTAACATGTAATAATGCAAAATAATAGAGATATGTGTGATGTGATGAGAAAAGCACATTTTGTTATTATTATACTTCAATTTGTTTCGGACTCTGTGTGCCTAAGTCAAGTAGTTATGTTGCCTATCAAAAAAGAAGTTTTTTGTACTTGTGTTGTTGAGGGTGCAACAAAATATAATTGTTGTAAAAGACCCACTGCTGTGTGATGCAACAATGTCCACTTGCTACTACTGCTGTATGTCGTCTTGCTCTAGTTAAGTTTTTGTGGCCAAAATCCTGTATTCAGTTTTGGTTTTGAATTTTTCTGTCTATGTCAGCGTCTCCAAAAAGTCTCAATATAAATTGCTTTAGTATAGACGCAGAGACTAAAAATATTTACAAAGTTCAGACTCTCTTGAAAAGTCCAACATTGTTTCCCACACATATAGCTTTAAAGATTCCCATTATAATATATGTATGGTATATAAGTTGATGAATTGATGAATTTGCAAAACCGCAAATAGTAAAGTGATATGGGTTGAAAATAACTAAACGCACGAATTATGTAAGAAGACTTGTCGAGAGACCTTGTTTCAAGCATTATTATGTGTAAAAAAAGCTATTAATGCATGCAGGCTTTCTAAAGTTATTTCTAAAATCAACGGGAATTTGTCTCAAAAACATCAATGTGCTGGGAAAGAAAACGTGACTTGAGCCAAAGTCTCAACAAGTTCAAGTTCTCGTCGTCTTTTCAAAATTCAAGATGCATTAAAATAACAATAAAAGTAGGATATATATTAAACGTATTGTGTTGTTGAACTATATTAAGCACGTTCGCTAAACAAAACTTGAGAAGATATATAATATATATGTAGTAAAAGAGTAATTATATCATATTTACATCATCACCCACCTGCTTTTCTATGCATTGTAGATAATGTAGTATAATATTGAAAAGAATAATCTCTACAAAGATGACGAGAACGATTTTCCTATCATCATCATCGTCCTTTTGTCTTTTGAAGAAACAAAAGAAGATAAATATATTCATAAATGCAGGCGTACGTAGAAGAAGAAGAAGAAGAAGAAGAGAGAAAGATGAGCACAAATGATTAAAGATTAAGTTGATCATGCTCATTTATGCCAATATGTGTGGCATTTAATAAAAATTAAAGCTTATGGCCCACAATAAGTTTCCGAAAAAATTACGATTACTGTATAATTCATAGCTCTGAGCAAATATAGAAGTTAACTATCTTACATAGAAAAGTATGAAAGGAATGTAGAAAAATTATTTTTATATTATAAGCAAAACAGAGTGGAATATCAAGTGTTAAGATTTTAAGAACAAAAAGGATATAATATATATAGTAAGGAAAACATTGTGATGCAATCACGTCCAAGATATAAATACAATAGAAAAGAAGAGAGGAGATGCACATAATTCTTCTTCTAAGAAATAAGAGGAAGAGGTTGAGTGAATCAAAGTTTAAAAGTCATGGCTTCTTCTTACTAGTAGAAAGAGATTTA
>VCNE01001645.1:0-11038 GCA_009869805.1 Oncopodura yosiiana
TAATCATAACAGCAACAGGATAGTTTTTTCATCTTCTCTTCTTCTTGAAATATATCGTAAAAGTAGCAAAAGTTTTTCTAAATAGTTTTAAAATTGCCAAACTCTTGTACTTTTTTGTACAACACTATCGGACAGACACAATTACAAGTTTTCTTCTTCTCAAGTCACAGCACTGATTCGTCTTGTCCACCTGCGAT
Organism: Oncopodura yosiiana; assembly: GCA_009869805.1. Lineage (NCBI taxonomy): Eukaryota > Metazoa > Arthropoda > Collembola > Entomobryomorpha > Oncopoduridae > Oncopodura > Oncopodura yosiiana. The sequence goes on from VCNE01001645.1 coordinate 198, forward strand.
GATTCGTTTCACTCAAAATGCAATCAGTTAGCAAAGTCAAAACACTTGAAATGACAAAATGTGACTAGAATTTGTCTACAATTGATATTGATGGACGACATATGACTTTCTTGGGCATCTCTACTCCACTCTTTCCTAATTGCTTTACACATTACCCCTTTTTATACTATTTTCCTTTCTAACCTTATTTCTTCTCAAGTGCATCTCTATCTCTCTCTCATTTCATAATGACTTTGTTGAGTGAAAACACGTGGAATGTGAACTTTTGGGTGTTAATAGTGTTTATCTTTAGGGTGGAAGATTGTTGCGGTAATGTCTGTTGGCAGTACTCATAAAAGTTACAAATGAGCTATCCAGCCTTGAAAAAGGCTATAAAGACCATTTCTCTCTCTCTCTTAAGACTCTTCTTCTCAACTTCCAAAGATCAATTTAGATTGTGCAATTGCATAGAAACAGTCTTCTATTTTAGACTTGTATCTTCCTCAGCCATTCAACTATATAAAATCATTAGATCAAAATCAATGCAATTTTGTACATTGAGCAAACAAACAGATGAAGACAAAAGTAGCAATTTGTACAAATAATCGAATGCACCTGACACCCTTTAAACCTCCAGGGCTAAATTGCTGTAGACAGTCAGTGAAGAGGAGTAAAACTGCAATCAAATCAAATGCACCAGGAGCAATGAACAGAAGAGAAAGAGAACTTCCCGTTACATAAAATGGTAATGACAGGTGATAAAAATGTCAGGAAGAAGAACCGAACTAGCGTATGTCTACAGAAGGAAGTATTTTATATGGGAGATAATTATTTCGTCGAACGAGGGAAGAGAAATGTAGAGATCTCTCTTTTCTTATGCAGCCATATAGAATATCTTATGTAAAGCTTCTCAACTTCTTTTCTCTACATAGCAATATATGAGATCGTATAAGAATATACAACAAATGGAAAATTTGTAAAGGAAACGACGACAAGCAAAAAATCTCTTTTTACAATGGAACCAAAAGGGGGAAGATGAAGAAGATATATATAAAGCTTCTTATACTACATAAGAATTGCATTCAAAATGTATGTTTGCATTTCTACTGGTTTCTATCTTTATATCTTTTCCCTATTCAATTGTTGAATTTAGAAAGAATATATTTTCTAGATCTGCAGCAGAGAAGCTAGTTTGGTGCAAAAGAAAAAAGATACGTACCATTTGCTACAAATAAAATTTGAATGAAGAATCGTAAACATGACAAGGGAGACTGCAAGACTTTTAGACTCTAGTGAGTGACTGGTGACGAGAGGAAATGCAGAAACGACGGCGTCTTCCAACTTAGAACTTTGGAAGAAGGAAGAACGTAAAAGATGTTTGAACCGAGGAAACGCATGTATATAAGAAAACTTTTAGTCAACCCTCTAGTAGTATGACTGACTTGCATTTTCCTTTCAGATTTTCTTGTTCTTGTCCCTTTATTGTTTACTGTATGAATGATATATATGTTGGCAGTAAGATGTAAAAGCATCAAAACTTCTCAACTCTCACTGGGGTACAACATTCATGAAATAGAAGCAAAAAGTGCAGGGAGAAAGAGAGAGCATTGAGTCAAAAGACATTATTATGAAGTAGTGCACAAGTAACCAAATTCTATTTGGATGAAGAAGAGAAGAAAATGAAGACAGTTTTGAATTTTGTATACAAGTTTTTATATAGGAGTTTACTATTTGACAATTTTTGCTATAGCTAGTGATATTCATATTTCTTTTTTCAAAGGGTGAAGAAATACAGTGACAAATTAGGGTTATCAAATTTTGTAGAACTACGCCTACAATTTGATGTTTATATTATGCAGTTTTGTCCTCTAATGTGGAGAAATCTTTTATCTTGTAAACCTATGCAGCTATTTGTTATTTGAGGACGATTACAAATTGCTAATTTAGAGAGAAAATATGACTCATGTTAATCAGTAAACTTTCACTTTGAGACAAAATATGTCATAGCTGAACGTCACTTGCAATAGAATTAGCCACTCGTATCACTATATGTTTATGATAAAGTTGAATCTATGATTTTGTTTTTCAGTTTACAGTATAAAACTTGCTATTTAATATTTGTTAATTAGCCAAATGCACTAACAAATTGTCTAAATGCACCAAACATGCTTTGCTCTGAAACGTGATAACTAAAGGCAAAAGTCAATATTCTTCCAGAGATGTGTTTATTATTACCTGCATCATCAAATGTGTTGATCTTCATCATATTAAATAAATGCATTCATATTTGCCTACGTACTATTGTACATTACCACGAAAATACAAGCCATGGAGCAGTTATTCAAATTCAAACACAGATCTAGAAATATATGTATATATGCTTAGCTCTCAGCAACTGAAAGCCTACAATAAATCAAGCATTCATTCACTCAATTGAATAATGCATGAATTCACAAACTCTCTCTACAGTACACGTTTTAGAGACGATGAAACTTCATGTTGCATACAAAATGTATTATCATCCTATGTGTATATTTTGTGTACCTTGAAGAGTGAAGATGAGCAAAGAGAGAATTGTTGTATTCCACATAAATATAAATACCCATGAGATTTTACTACTCTAGATACAACTAACAAACACACATACACACACAATACAAACCATAGAAAAATATATAACCAATTCAGAATTCATCTCACTTTACCCCCTCAAGCACATTAGAGAAAAAAGTTTTCACCAGAGAAGAAAATTAATGAATTTTTCTCTCTATCCAGAGAAGAAAAAACAGTTGTGATAAATTGTCACAATGTCCAAAAGTGATAATTTGAGCCACAGGTTGTTAAAATTACCCTTATTTTCTTCGTCGTCGTTCGTTGACGTTAAATTCCACACGTCATCGTAAAAAAGACAAATATTTTCAATTCTCCTCTCACATACAAAACTGCCCAATGAAAGTAGCTTTAGCCAAGGGGCCAGTTAAAGAAAAAGTAGGACAAGTAGAGAGCAGACCACTATCATTTATACAATATCTATCCAAGTACCTGGCTTGGTTGAGTTTTGAAGTGGGAAATGGTTAGAGCGTGTAAATGTGAGAATTGTAGAGAACTAAAACTAAAGTGGTGACATTTCCTCATGACTAATGTTTCTTAATTGCCCTCGAAAATGGCCAATTACTTCTGAGCAAATGGTAGTATAGTATAGAAGAAACGTAGCCTCTCCTTTAGTACATTTCTCTTCTTTTTTTTGGTGTAATAAAAGATGCCGGAAATGAAATAGTGAAAGTATAACACTTACAGGCTATAGTGAGAAGAAAATTGGTCAGCAACATGATGATGGTTGTAGTTTTAGCTTTCTTCTTCTCTTCTTCTTTTGAGTCTTATAGTGTAAAGCAAATGAAACAATTCTTCTTCTTTTCTCTCTCCTTCTCTTCTTATATGTGATGCTTCGTTGAATTTTCACCAAGAACAACAGTGCCTTGCTTTTCTCCCTTAGCTCTCATTGTCATTGTCGGCAGCTGGTGAGAGAGTTTTTGTATATAGGTTTGATTTTTCTTTTGGTTTTTAGGTAGAAATTTATAGTTTTCTATGTATAGTACTCACTGACTCACACAATATACACTTTGACAATCTGCTGTAGGATTTAGAGTAAGAGTACAACAAACAGAGTATATTCTATAAACTAAGCTTACAATACAAAAATGGTTTGTCCTTCTTTTGCTTGTTTTCGGCTTTGCTTTATTGCCAAGTATATTGTATTTTAGTACCGTATTTGTGGTGACTTTAGTACTTTAGTCGATTGTGTCTAGTGCTTTTTCTAGTGGATTTCAGCCAAATACTGCTTTGGCACGAGTGTTAGCTATCTATCTCCTATACTTTTTGTAGAATTTTCAGTTGTTTGGTTCAGGTATCTTCTTCTCTCTCCTGCTAATACACTCTTTTAGCTTTTTCCTATACACAACAACTTACATACAACAGATGTACACTCGTCCAAAATGATATAACGAAAACTCACGCAATTCTGACGCTCACTTCACTATCTTCTAATGTATCTCTCTTACAGAGTAGAGAGAGAGAGCCTTTATTGCTCAAGAGAAGGGTACTCAGGTGTTGACGGTGTTGAAAATGTCAAAGTGTCAGTGAGCATTGCACTCTGTATATTTTTTCACTAGTAAGAGAAAGCGAAGAAGATCATGAATTTTTTATTGTACACACACAAGTCTTTTTTTCTCTTCTTGTCTCAAGCACAGACTTTACTGAACTTGTGTTGATACGATGATATAGCTACTTTCTCATGTTATGTTGTCAGCTGTATGTTTTGTACCTGTAAATAAAAATATGTTTGAGTTACATCATCGCATGTTAAAGACTAAAACACTGATTTATCCACTAGAGAAATGAGAGAGAGAAAGAACTAGTAAAAGCGCAGTGACTCTCTTGCCAAGAAGTATCTAAAGTCTCAACATGTGGTGGCAATGACTAGATTTCTGTATTATGTGTAAGTGGCTAAGTATCTTTGCCTTTTTTGTACATATAGTCTTATGTGATTCTATGATACTTGTAGTTACAATTAGTTTTCATTTCGACGCTTTTTCCCCTACAAAGATGAAACTCAATGGTATCATTTGAAAGAGAGAGAACGTCTTCTTTCTCTGTTTTCTTCTAGGAAATAATACCCTTGTAGTAGCCAATGCCCGTCTAGGGAAATAGAGATAGTGAGTGAAAATACTCCAGTGGCATATAAATCATGATGGACTCTCCACTGTGTATAAAAAGAACAGAATAGATAGTCTCAGGTATCAACATCAACCATATAAGAAACCAACAAGAACTGTTTTCTTCTAGGAAATAATACCCTTGTAGCCAATGCCCGTCTAGGGAAATAGAGATAGTGAGTGAAAATACTCCAGTGGCATATAAATCATGATGGACTCTCCAATGTGTATAAAAAGAACCGAACAGATAGTCTCAGGTATCAACATCAACCATATAAGAAACCAACAAGAGTAACGTTTACAATTTCAAACTCAAATTTTGAGGACAACATTGTTAGTCTATAGACTAGAATATAGTCTTCAGATTTCAAGGGTGTTGAGTAACTAGCTAGCTTTGGATATCAGTTTGTTACAGTTGAGGTTTTGGGTATCATGTTTTTGGATGTTACATCATGTAAGTAGCAATTGGAAAGTCAGAGTAATATGAGATGCAGTTTGTTGTGGTTGAGATGTGATGTGACTCTATGAGGAGAGAGAACGGATGTCATTGTTTTCTAAATGTGGCGATAAAAAACGGAAATATCTAAAAGATACAATGTGATTATTATATGCATTATATAGAATATGCTAACGTTGGTGAAAGTTTTGAAACAATTTGCATTATCAAAAGTGTGCAGACTCTGCATTTTCCCTAACTTGTAATAAGCTCTACAAGAGAAAGCATGTGTGCTACTGCTTTCTATATGTTTTAGTAGAAGAACAAATTATATTAGTACAATTGGAGTGGATGAAATGCCAAAGCTAATTTAATTCAATTTCACCTGCAAGAGAAAGAGAATGAGAGACATTTGAAATGAAACAAGAGAGAGAGAATAAGTCTAACATGTGTCAGCACTAGGTTTATATTTTATTGCCTAGTCCAAGCTTTCACTCTGAACAAGATGGACAGTAAAACAGACATTGGAATTTTTGTGTGGAAATTTATTGCTTTAGATGAATTTTCACTTTTTCAATTTACAGAAAAGTAAGAAATTTAAACTGAGAAATTTTAACGTCATATGAAATAATCAAAACAAAATTTTTGTGTGAATTTTTATACTATGAAGTTTCTTCTTTGTGGAATGTAAATGTAACTCAGAAAATTGCTATTTTAGCATAAATGACACTTATATCTAGAAAAAAGTTATATATTTCAGAAGTTCTTTTACGTGTTGCTTACACCTGATCTTAGCTTTCACTTTGCATTTTAGAAGTGAAAGCTTCAAAATTAAAAATTTCAACGCCACATAAAATAGTTTGACCAGAAAAGCATTGCACATTGTAAATTTTCAAGTTGCATTTCTACCAATCGAGAAATTCTGTTCTAACAATAATTAGGATAATTTCTAACTTTCTTCACCACTCCCACAATTTTTCACTCTAGATTACAAAATGTTTACAAGATTGCCATTAAATTACACAGTAGTTTACTCCCAATGTTTTGTGTGTCTCATTCGGTTAAGTAGACAGCATACAAATTACTCCTTTTCTTCTCAGCCTCCTACTGCTTCTTCTCTCTACTTCTTACAACTATTCTCAGTTTCCTTTTCAACTCTGTCTCTTTATCTTTCAAGACTCTTTCTCATTCTCCCTTTCAAACACTCCATTATGTATTCTTTGATCTCTCTCAAACCTTTTGTTTGTGTGGCCTTCTGCCCTGCTAATTCACTTGCTTTCTCTTTAATAGTAATCAAACAGAAAATAAGTAGCTACTAGAAATCTCTATTCTCTCTCTTTCTGTTCAAAATCTCTATTAGTATAAATCAATGTGCATATATCTCTACTTTACTCTTACTGTGTACTTAATGTAGATTGATATTGATGTTTGTTACAATCTTAACAGATCCAACGTCACTTTTTGTATTACTTCACAACACTGCAAATGCAACAGAGTTCACTTGACTGAACAACAAGACATTTGACTTTAATCAAATGTCTCAATATGTATCACTTGCTTTACTACTACTCACTTTCTTTCAAGCTCTCGTAAAATGATGACATTCACAAGACAAGAGATAAGAGAGCGTGTCAAACTTGTAGAGTAGCGTTTCCTTTGACTTTCCAGAAGCAACTGAAAGCTTTTTTTCCAAAGGGCTGAGTTGACTGCGTCTCTCTCTCTGTGATGATGTTACATGTTGAGTTGAGCTGAGGGCATTATCCACCACTCGAGATATATGTAGGATACAAGAGCAAGAAGGCAAAGGAGGAAAATTGCAGCAAAAAACGTCTCTCTTTTCTAAACACACCACTGCAGTAGCAAAAGCAAAATACTAGAAACGAAATCCTATATGAGAATTTTCTAAAAAGTCGTTTGAGAGAGAGAGAAAAGTTGTGTTGGTTGTTGCAGAAGATTCACGTGGTTATAAATTTTATCCAAAAAGTGTTTTGATTTTAGTATTTTCTCTGGTTTGGTCAGAAGAGTAAAGGAAAAAGATGTAATATGGCTCTATATGCTACTTTTAGCGTGCTCCAGGCAATGATTGTAATGTATATATAGACTATAGTACTGTATAAGCTATATGGCTATGAAGCCCAGATCATAAAAGAAATAAAGAGTATTAGAGTATAACTATACAAGTTCAGTCTTTGCTCTACATTGCGGCTGCAGCTACCACTATAGTACTTTTTCCTCCAAAAACTCTTCTTTCTATTTACAACGGTGTAGTAGTGGTAAGGTTCACAGTTTGCTAATAGTAGATAGAGAGAGAGAGAGAGAACTTCCTAGTAGCCAAATGAAAGAGGATTGAGAATTGAGATTGGAGTCGAGTGAAAATGTGTATTTATGCTGGTCTGCTCTCTTTCTCTCTCTATTCTTTACTTACTAGTAGTATTTTCACTTCGCATGTATATGTATCTAGCACACATGTATTTAGAGAATGGAAACTATATAGTTAGAGAAGTATATATAGATTCGCAAAATGTTACAGTTTGTAGAGTTTGCTTGCGTGAGTGTGGTGAGTGAATCTCAATCTGGGCGAACTGAAAGAAGTGGTTTCGTTCTCTAAAGTACACAGTAAATAGAGTCGTCGTCGTCATCGTGCAATAGAAGAGAGTTAACAATATGTGTAAAATGTGAATCGAAAGTTTCTGAAACCTTCATGCTTTTTCTCTGATCTGTGTGTAACTACTCAACTAAATAAAGTAGCGCAAAACATGGACGGTACTAATTTCTCATGATGATAATCAACAGAGAGAGAAAAAAAAGTTGTTGAGACTTTTTTCTCCATTTTCAATCATATCACGAAGACTAACACATTTTTCTACACATGCAAGCGATGTAAAAGTACTCTTGTCATAGGAAAAAATGATACAATTCTCAGAAATTGCTAGATATATTAGATTCATATATTATGATCGCATGATGATGACGATGAAGAGATCAGATGATATATCCAACAGCTATATATACTTGCATTTGTACTTTTTCGGAGAACGCTTTGAAGAATTTGTCAATACTGGTATATGTGGGTCTTGAGAGTTTGGTATAAAACTAAACCACAGACGACCTACTATATATAATATGTACAACAAGAAATACTACAGAGTTACAACTTCCTCTTTTACTTCTAGATCTACACACAGAGAGTAAAATGGGAGAAATTTTGGGCAACCACAAGAGGAAGAGGAGATGAGAGAAAGAGATCTTTTACTCTGTCTCTCTGCTTTTCTATCTATCAGTCACTACTCATCTCATCTCTTCTGAATCACAAGAGTAAAAGGCATAGAAGTAAGTAGAGTAATGCAATGGGGGAAGAAGAGTAATCAAATATTTGCTGTAGGAAGCTAGGCATGTGTTGATTGGGATTTACAATGAGACGTTACATCAGAGTACAAGAGACTTTTTTAAGTTTAAGAAAGAGATGTGGGTAATATTTCTTGCATTACAAAAATTCTGAATTTGTTCTTCATAATTTTAAATATCACACTTACGACACAACTGTAGTAAATGTAATTTATTCAACTCATGTTTAATTAAATTGCTAGTGAACGGCATTGAAATTGTCGAAATATATTCTATCATTTTATTATTAAAAAATTCAATTTAATTTAAAAAACATTCCTATTACAGCTTATAATACGAACCGAGGTGATAATGCATAGCCTCCAGCTAAAAAAGAAGTATCACTTTTTATTAAAGTGCTTCACATCACATAAAAGCATAATTTTAACATTTACACAAGTATATGTACATAAAGAGAAGAGTGTGGGTTTTTGTAAAACTCTAAATTGAGTTGAGTTTAAGAGATGAAAGTGTGTTGTAAAGTGAATAGGGGAAGGTCTGAAAAAAAGAGATGAAGATGAAAAGCTTTCAGTCCTCTCCTTGTACTANCGACGAAACTGGAGAAGTGACTTGAAGATGGATTGACAATTCTCAAAAAGGTCAGGGCACTGAATAAACCACAAAAGAAAGATGAACACACACACATTCCATTATATTTCAAGAAGAGATCACTTACTAAATTCAGTTTGGAGCTTTCGAGAGAAAAAGACAACCTGAAGTCAAAAGAGAAGATTCATATCTACCCAACAAAAAAATCCAAGCTTTCTTGAAATAATTTTTTTTGGACGGCATTTATGCTTAACAATTAATTAACACTTTCAAGTTTTAACTTCATTTTCTACTTTTATAACTCATTCAAGTAAATTTACTCTAATCCATTTAGCTAGTTTATATTTTACTTTCTCTCATTATTGTCAAAGTTTGCAACCCCTCAAGTTAAGTTTATTTTGTAATCTTAACAATTTCAAACTTACATAGGTAATTTTAAAAGCTCAAATTGAATTTAAATTGTCTTGTGTACTTTTGATTTAATCTTGTGCGAAACTTCTTTACTAACTAGTTGTTGTATTGCCTCCAGTAAAGATTGACAGGAGGGTCAAAGTTTTTAAATGTTGGAGAATAACACTCTAACAATAATGCTAATGAGTATTACAATGCCCCATTACAAAAAGAAAGCAAGTGAAAGTATTCAATCACTTTTGGATTGTATCACCCTCAACAAAAAATCCATGTTTGTCTGTCTGTTTGTTTCCGTTTGTACAATTTGTGACTAGAATTCTACATCAGATTTTGCTTTCTACTACAAGTTGTAGAGCGATAAGCACATTGTGTAGCAAACAACATTATGAATACTAATTTTGAAACTCTACAAGATAGGAATGTCGAGCTAACGAAATTTTTATGATAGTTTTACTCATTCCTAATGTCTAATCAAATGCTGTTGGTATGTAACATTAAACTACGTGATAATATCTGCATAGATACTAAACTATTCCACTTTTAAGGTTCAGTACTTTCTGAAACATTCAAATTCCCTAATGTAATATAAATATGAAATGTAAAAAGAGGATTAAATCAACAAGAAAAAAGTATTAAAACTAAAAAGTTTCTGCTGGAATTTTTTACAGATTATTTTTTACACTTTTACTTACTCATTTAATTATTTATAATTGAATTGAAGAAATGACACTTTGACCTTTTTCAATGCTTTTAGCTGGCATTAACTTTTTAAAACTTGAAAAAGTATATTCATGAGTGAGTACTAACAAGAAGAATGTGATGAAAGTACTGCTGGAATTGAAAATTTGATTCATAACTATAAGCTTTCATCATCATCACACATTTGTGCTTTTTCATTACTTATACAACAGGATCTAAAAAGAACTAGGTAAAATTTTCCATTATAATTTTCTGACATGTGTAAAAATTCACATGAGACTTTATCACTCTGTAATTTAGTAGTTGAATTTCTTCTTTCCTTTTACTATTCACTTCTCTGACTCTTCTTTTTACAACCTGTAATTACAATTACGTTCTTTTTGTTTTGTTGTCTTTGTAATTAGCTCGAAGCTTAATTATTAACTGTAATCAAAAGAAGGACGCATAAAGAAAATATAAACTGTTTAATACAACAACCTGACATTTTTCACAAAATAATTTTCATCTGACGTCAAAGCTGTTCAATATCTGAATTCAATTTTGCTCCAATTATAATTCATTTTATAAAGTGTCATATGAGTAATGCACAGCTCAATTTAACTTTTTTGAAGCTTGTCATAAAATAATCTAAAACAAGAAATGTCGAAATAATACAGTGAGTGGCGTTAAGC
>VCNE01001646.1:0-13890 GCA_009869805.1 Oncopodura yosiiana
CTTCTCATTCTGTGGCCATTGATATTGAAATAAATTCTCTGCTGTGACTGGTTTTCTAGATATTAAAAGTAGATAAATTAGTTAAAATAATAAAAATTCCCACAAATGGATTATAATATACCAACAAAACACTTACATATCTTCCGAAACAACAGCATCTTTGGTAAATCTTTTGGTTTTGGGAACAGATGTACTAGTAGAACTCATGTTGCTTTGAGATTCCTCGTCTAAGTTAGTAGCCAAGGATGCTATTAAAAACAAATATATATTATTAATTAAACCAATATAATATCAATACAATCACAAAAAAAACCTAAATATATATTTAATTAAAAACAAAACCTACGTGCAATTTTCTCTAATAATGCATTTGGTTTAATATCAGTAGTAGCACTCATTCTAGTTTCTTCTTCAAAAACTTGTAGTGATGTTTCAAGAGATTGGACAGGAGTTGATGGAGCTGATAATTTTTGTTTCTTTACACGAGGTTTAACAGTTTTAGATTTCCTTGAGCCTCTTACTCTTGGTGATGAACTAGTACCTCGTGATCCTATTTGATATACAAATAATAAATATAATATTAATAATATAATGCCTTAATAATAAAAGAGATTTAAAATACCTCTAGGACCCCTAGAACCTCTTCCACGAAGAGGACGAACAGGAGAAATAACAGGAGAACTATTAGTAGTACTAGAGCTTTCATTTAGTTGATCTTCTTCATTATTATTAGTAGTAGTTGTAGTACTAGGTGACACTGTTGGTGATTTATCATCTGTTTGTTCTTGTTTCAATTGAATATTAATTAGTCCCGGTGGTTCTCTTCTTCTGTCACCTTTATTTTTAAGTGTTGAGCCTCTTGGTCTCCCTCTACCACGACCTGTACCTCTAGCTCTAGGAGATGATGATGATGCAGTCGGTGTTATGATCATTTCAGAATTAAAAGAAGTATGATTACCATCACCATCTTTAACAACACTATCATCTAAAACACTAATTTCACTACTAGCAAGTAAAAGTTTCTTTCTTAATGCTTCTTCTGCTGCTTCCATTTCTAATCGTTTCTTTTTACTTAGTCGTGGCAAAAGCATATCTGACATAAAAGGTTTAGTTGGTTTCCTAGGTCTTTTTGTACGTCTTGTTCCTTGTTCTATTTTAGCAGTAGAGTCAGGATGTTCTTGTTGCTGTTGTTCAGTTGTGTAAGAATCTGTACGACTATTAGAACATTCATCATCACCATCATTTTCATTTGTTGATGCAACATCATCATCAACATTATCATGATCTTGATTTCTCTTGGCTTGTTTTGGAATTTGTTCCAAAATTTGTTGAACTGGAACCATCACTCGTTTCCTTTTACGTTTCTCTTTATTACCACCACCATCTGTCACAATATTCTGATGAGCAAAGCCAGTAATTTTCGTAATAAGACTTTGTTGACTTTGACCAACAACACCAACACCACCACTATTATTATTATTGTTATTATTATTATTTGTAGAATTATTTGTTGTAGAGCAACTACTACTACTATGCCGTCTTATATTATCTGTAGTATTTGATGATACACTTGGTGGCAGTGAAGACTCATCATCACCCATTGTATCAGCATCAGAATTATTTATTGAGGCTGAAGCATTTGAGTCAATTGAGTCATTAGAACTTGATCGATAAGAATCCATATTAGCAAGAGATCCATGTATATGCATTTTGATTCCAGCAGGAGATTCAGTGGTTGTCACTGTTGTAAATGAATTGGAGTTGGACGTTGATGGAAAAGGTAATGTATTCCTTTTGATATTGTATACTAATGATAAAGAGTCTTCAACAGATGAACTGCTACTACTACTACTACTTCCTACTTGTTTCTTGTTATTACTAATATTACCATTGCCAGCAGCAGCTGCTAATGATTTTGTTGTTGTTGATGACGACGATGACGATAATGATGATGAGGACTCGCCTCTTTGAAATCGCATTTGGAGTGGTGGTGGTTTTGCTAGTAAACTTGGTTTTAAAAAATGTCGAACTGACTGTGATGATGGAAGTCCAGGAATAGGAAACGAAGATCTGTTGTTGCCATCAATTCCTTTAACTAAGTGAGCTATTTGTTGAAGTGAGTACAATGGAGGAGGACCAGTGGTTGCTTTATGTCTCGTTGGTGGTACAAGTGGACTTGACGAAGAAGATGATGAAGAATGTTGTTGTGATGTTTGTAATTGTTGTTGTTGACGAGAGTGTTGAGACTGTGAATTGCATACATCAGTTGATGATGATGGATATTGCATCGATGAGAAAATTTGTCGAGGTAAATTAGATGAAGGAGTACTATGACGATTAGGAGTTAAGTTTAATGGGATTTCTAGCGATGACGTAATACTTTTATTGGAACTAGAGTATCTTGCTGGGAGAACTGGACTATCTCCACTATAAGTTGAGTCTGGACGATCTTCATCTACCACATTAAGTTTCTTGCTCAAATCCTATAAATAAATTGAATAATAATAAAAAAAATTAATTAGGTTATAATGATAATTTTCTATAATAAATATAATAATAATAAGTAGAAATAAAAATAAAAAAAATAAAGTGCACAAAAAAATTGAAACCTTACACAATCAACAAAATTCAATTCACGTAGTCAAGCAACAACAAGAAAGTTTCACACACAAGCTTATTAAAAAAATAATAATCTAAAAGTTATTTAGTGTTTATCAGTACTCTATAGTTCTACTAGAAATAATGGACTTAAGTAGAATTACCATTTGTTGTTAATTTTCTTTTTCAACCACTGATCAGTTTATTACTCAACCAACACTCGCACTCCATCGTGATCCATCCATTTGATTTTTTTTTGTATAGAGGAAAAAAATTAAAATCTTGGAATTTGATGGATAATGGCACACTTGAGTTTAGAGTCGAGAATTGATTTAAATTAGTAAATTAATTTTGAGTAAACCTTTAAGTTCTAATTGACTCTGAGTTCTTGTCGAGAAAACAAAGGTTACACATTTACTTTAGTACAATCTTTGTGTGTCAAAAAATAATGAAAGCCTTGATGATCCAACAACAGCTAAATTGAAAGCTTTGCGCCAAAAATTGAGCGGCAGCAATGTGAATATTTCATAAGACCTTTCCAGAATATAGAGTCGCAGAAGGCAAACTTTAAAGTTTTTGTCATCATTTTAATTTTATCTTGTGTTTGTGTAACAACGTAAATAATTAGCGTAAGTGACGAAGCCAGCTTAGAGGCTTTATGACTTTTTTGCCCAATGTAGCATCAGATGAGGTTGAAGCTTGTTAAGTGAGCCATGGGCCATCACCGAAATGCCAATGGGAAAAGATGATAGGCTCAACGTCTCTTCCTCACCACTCCAACAATCCACTCAATTCCACCAAAGAAAAGCATTTGCCTATTGGCTCACTACTGGCCCAACACTGTTTTTTCTCTTCAGTGGCGTTATGGTTCAGGCCCAATGGCTCAGTTAAGAAGCTTTAGTCTCATGCTGCTACATTGGTAAAAAAAGTCATGAAATGAATATAGATGATTGATGGTCAAAGTTACTGTCTTTAGTAGAGTAAGAAAATTAATATCTTTGGTAGAATCTCACTTCTCTCTCTTTAGTTTTTGATAAGAGAGAAAGAAGAGGAAGGAGAAGAGTCGGCTAAATGTTTGCAAGAAATGTAAAGACATTGTTGAAAACAATCGTCATTGGTATACCTGTTGGAGTGACAATCGTTGATGTATGCGGATATGTTGGTAAGTATTTAAAAGCTTTACTTTATTTAATGATTAAAATTATACTAATTTGATTCTATGTATGTATTGGTTTAAAGCAAAAGTAGAAGGGACGTCAATGCAACCAGTGCTAAATCCAGACTACAAAATCTGTGATTTTGTCTTTTTACATACTTGGCCTATTGCTATCAATTGTTATGAGCAAATTTCTAGAGGAGATATAATTTCACTTGTCTCACCAAAAGATCCACAACAACGACTAATTAAAAGAGTCATTGCTCTTGCTGGTGATGTAGTTAAAACTGATGGTTATCGTGAAGACTTTGTTCAAATTCCACAAGGTCATTGTTGGGTTGAAGGAGATCATCGTGGTTAGTTTACATAATATTACAATAATAATAATTAGAGTCGTCTGAGTCGTGTATATATTAACCATGTGTCTTGTTCTTATTCTTTATTTTCTAGGACATTCATTAGATTCAAATACTTTTGGCCCAGTTGCTTTAGGATTGGTAATATTATTTAATAATTTATATAGTTAAATCGATTGGCGATGCTCATTATTTTTTATTGTATATGGCACAGGTACGATCTAAAGCCAAGTGTATTGTATGGCCACCAAATCGTTGGCAAATGCTCACTCGTGATCTGAATGATGATAGACTGCCAGTCAACTTAAAGCCAAAGTCATTATTAAGTGAAACTGTAGTTTCTGAATCATCTCGTTTATGATCACAAAAACAAAAATAATAAAAAACTTCAAGTTATTTGTGTGTGTGTGTTAGTTCTATAGATTAAATTTATATACAAAATAAAAACACTACAAAACAAAATGTCAGAAACTCAAGAAATCTTTAGGAGTCTAGTCGATTGTATAGAATTAAAAATATCAGGAAGTGTATTGAAGAGTGCAATATGTTTCGGTGATTGTGATAATGATGGTCAAAGTGAATTAATTGTTGGATGTACAAATGGTGATTTATTTATATTTCGTAATGATAAATGCATTTGTTCTGCTGTTGAACTTGGGTGAGTTAGTTGTTAAAAATAATTGAGTTGAACATTATGATGATACTAAATATACTTTTTTACTATTTTTTTCTGTTTTAGTACTATATCAGCTATAGCTATTGGAGATCTTCTCAATATATTTCGAAATATGGTAGTCGTCATTACTGTTGAAGGTTGGGTTCATATATTTGATGTTGAATTAGAATTACAACATGCATCTCTTATTGATCGAGCTGAAGATGCAGAAAATCCTCCACCACAATTTATGAATTCAGACTATTGTCTCATTTTTCCATTTCATTCTCAAAGAATTGTTTGTAATGTTAAAGCTCTTTTACTTGGTGACATCAATGATGATGGACTCATAGTAAGGGTTTTTTCTTATATCTAATAAAACTGAATAGATGATAATATATTTAATTTAAGGTATTTTTTTTTGTTGTCGTAGGAAATGACAATTGCTCTTACTGATCGTGTAATAAGAACGTACCAATGGAAACAAGATTATCAAGTATAATAATATTGTGAATTTTTAGAAAAACTGTACTTATACAACATGTAATAATAATATTTATATTTTTTTAGGACGAACATGAAGATGAGTCTAGATTAACAACAACAGATCCAATGACAGCAGCCAATGGACGATTATATGCACTCAACAAATGGGAATTTGCTAATCAAATTGGTTCTATAGCATTGCATAGAAATGGAAATCTAGTCTCTATTCTTGTCGGTCAAACTGGTGGAACTGTGACACAAATAACTGAGAAATGCCCAAATACTCGTTCACAACAACAACATAGTGGCAATCATCCTAGCAATAATAGTAATGAAGCTACATCATCAACAACAACTGGTGGAGCTATGAAATCATCAAATGAACCAATTTTGTCACCAACATCGGAAACTACAGAAATATTATATCGTCCTTTAAACGTTGAACATATAAGAAATCCAAATATTTCTACTGATGTTGTGGGTAATATATTATCACCGGATGAAAAAGATGAAGATTCTTATGCTGTTGCTACAGTTGATGGAACAATAATGATAGCAAAAAATGATGCAGTTGAATGGTAACAAAATTATTGATGATTTGGTTTTCTATTACTAAATCTAAATATTTTTTTATTCTTAGGACCTACAAACTTCATCATCCGGTTTTGGCAATACAACAATTTAATGGGAAAATTGTTTTTGTAGCATGGGATGGTGATGCATATGTGGTGGACAGAAAAGTTCATAAAACATATATAACACGATATCATTTTGAGGAGAGTGTAGAAGGTTTGTCTCATCATAAATTATTATATTTAATTTCAATTCTTTGATACTTATATATTTGTTGATAGCATTTTGTGTAGGCTCATATGCAAGACGAGGAGAAAAAATAGGAGAAGATCCTAAATTACTTAATAAACCATGCATGGCATTTGTTAGTTTTCTTGACAAAGTCTATGTGTACAATAATTGTTTATTATGATGAAACTTTGTGTCAACTGAAGAAATTTGTATAGTGAACTTAGAATATACAAAAAAAATGTTGTTATAAAATAAAATAAAGTTTCCATATATAATAACGAAAGAAAAGAGAAAGTGTTTATTAAAAATACCGGCTTCATAGAAAAAACAAGATAGGTATATTAATATGTAATAACAACAGAGAAAGGATTTTTTTAAGTCTTTCGTTTCTTTTTCAATCCTCCAAATTCCATACTCTGCAAAGGATCTTGTTTGCGTTTCTAAAATAAAAAGAAAATGTTTTATAGATATAATTTATAAAAAAACATTTAAAATTTTAAACAGCTACCTTAGAGCTTTTACTAAAGGGCTTCCCTTTTTTATTACGCTTTGAAGATGTTGGAATAAAAGAAGAAGTAGTGGCAGTAGCAGACGTTGTAGGATATCTTCCACGACTCATTTGTCTCAAAGTTTTTGGTACAATATATTCTGGTACATTTTTCAAATGTGGTTGATGTTTAACAGTATGAAGTGTTTTATCATGTCGTAATGCTTTAGCATCAGCAGAATTTGATTGTAGATATTCCTGTAAGAAAATGATAGCTATAATCATATATGTCTATATTGTATTTAAAATATTCATATAGTCTTACTTTGAGTTTTTGTGAATTCATAATTTCATGTCTAATTTCTTTAAGACGAGCTTCTCTAATGGCAATACGAGTCACAGCTTTCCATGCGTCTTTAGCTCGATATCTGAATCCTTCAACTTCTTCCATTTTGAAATTAAATGGTTTCATCTTCAAACTTGTTTCTCCACTCAACTCTTGTAGTGTTTCTTCAACTTCTATCAAAAGAGGTTCTTCTTTCATACTAACAAATGATAAGGCTGCGCCCTATTTATTTATAAGAAACAATTAAAGTAAAAAAAAATTAACTGAAAGTAAATTGATATAAAATACCTGATTATTTCCTCTTGCAGTTCTTCCAACTCTATGCATATATGATGCAGAGTCTAATGGAAAATCAAAATTGATAACATTTGACACAAATTGAAAATCTATTCCACGAGCGACACCAGATTCTTTATCACGTTTAATAAAACTAGCTTTTCTTTTGCTTTCCTTCTGCTTTATCTTTCTCAACAGCAGGAGCCGGAGCCTTCTCATCTAAATGACGATCATCAGATGCTATAATGATATTATAAACTCCTAAATTAAATTGTTGAACAGTATGCCATCTTGACATTTGTGGTAGTTCTGAATTTAAGACACATGATGTGATTCCAAATTGTTCCAAGTATAATTTAAGTACTATAAGATCGATCAACAGTATTGACAAATATTAAAGATTTTCCACGGACAAGTGTTAGTTTGAACAGAGCGTAAATTAGTACAAATTTATCTTCTTCTTCTGCCTATAAAAATAAAATTCAAATTAAATTAGTATTAGAAATTCTATAAAGATGATTCGTTATTACTACATACTCGAATCACATAATGAGAAAGTTGTGCCGATGATGGAATAAGTGGTTCTTGTAATTTTAAAATGACAGGATTATGTAAAACCAATTTCTTGAGCTCAATAACATCTTCAGATAAAGTTGCACTTGCCAATACAGCTTGATATACATTTGGTAAATATCCCATCAATTTTCTTAAATCTTGCTCAAAACCAAATGAGAAAACTAAATCTGCTTCATCAATGACAAGAAATTCTAATGACTCTTTCAAATATAAATTTTTCCCTTGAAGATGACTGAGAATTTTTGTTGGTGTTGAAATGACAACATCTGGTTTTTCATTGAGAAGAGATTTAATTGAACTGATATCAGCTTGTGATGAAATATCTATAATTTTAATATCTCTAGTACAATCACTAGTTAGTTCCATAAAATTACTATGAATCTGATGACAAAGTTCTTTACTAGGAGCTAAAATTAAGGCTCTTGTACTTTGCTCTCGGGCACTTGTTTTAATTGTTAGAATTTTTTGAATAATTGGTAGACTAAATGCTCCAGTTTTTCCTGAACCAGTTCTTGCTCTTGCTAGTACATCTTTCCCTTCTAAAATTAAGGGGATAGCTTTCTCTTGAATTAGTGTTGGATCTTTCCAATTTAGTTTTGCTATTGCCTGTTTTTAATAAAAATGGTTTTATAATTATTAACTTTATAATGATATGAACAAGAAGTTGGGTTCTAATTAACAGTACCTTTAGAAGACGATCGTCTAAACCCATTTCATGAAACGGAAGCATTTTTTTAATGAAATATGGAGTAGTTTTAACTTTTAAAAACTTTTGCTTGATGAGAACAAAAATGAGAAAAATGTGCTCGCTGCTAAACGTGATTTAATTTGAATTTCGCGGTTTCGTGCAAGACGTCTAGACCGAGGTTTTTTACTAAAGCCGCATCACTTTTAATTTTGAGAGTGAGTGTTGTCGACATTTTGACAATTTCCTTGTAATTATTGTGACACTAATTTTATTGACTATTGTTGCAATTTAGAACATTATTTTATACTGTACTCTGTCATTAATTGACAGTTTTCATTATTGTTATCATGTCTCGACGTCGTTTGGAAGTAGGTGGTGACATGGGAAGTTCGGCTGAGAAAAAGTCGTAAGTACAAAGTATTTATAATTTTACTATACAATCTGCAATGTGTAAATGATAATTTGATTAATATTATTCTAATTTTTTAATTTATATCATATCTATAACAGGAAAATTGAAGACGCAATAGGAAAAGCACTAAGTTCTATGAAACAATCCTCTGTACAAATTAATCCTTATTCTTCTATGGTTTATACACCAAGATACTATGAATTATTTCGTAAAAGAAAACAATTACCTGTTTGGGAGTATAAAGATAAGTTTATGGATTTGATTCATAAACATCAAACAATTGTCCTTGTTGGTGAAACAGGTAGTGGAAAAACAACTCAGATTCCACAATGGTGTGTAGAATATTCCAGAGCTGTTGGTAAAAGAAGTGTGTCTTGTACTCAACCAAGAAGAGTTGCAGCAATGTCAGTAGCTCAACGTGTTAGTGAAGAAATGGATGTTAGTTTGGGACAAGAAGTTGGCTACTCTATTCGGTTTGAAGATTGTTCATCTCCTAAAACAATTTTGAAGTAAGTCTATGTTCTCTTAATAAATGTACACAATATAAAAATAAAAAGATCTTTTATATTAATGATTTATTGTTATTTTCTTTAAATAGATATATGACAGATGGTATGTTACTTCGTGAAGGAATGAGTGATCCAATGATGGAAAATTATCAAGTTATATTATTGGATGA
This sequence comes from Oncopodura yosiiana, assembly GCA_009869805.1. NCBI lineage: Eukaryota > Metazoa > Arthropoda > Collembola > Entomobryomorpha > Oncopoduridae > Oncopodura > Oncopodura yosiiana. The sequence goes on from VCNE01001646.1 coordinate 9,520, forward strand.
GGCTCATGAAAGAACACTTGCAACTGATATTCTCATGGGTGTTTTAAAAGAAGTTACAAAGCAAAGAAGTGACTTGAAATTAGTTATTATGAGTGCTACTTTGGATGCAGGAAAATTTCAGGTATGTTGATGATAGATGATTGATTGTATATGTAAGTCGTATATATGTGTGTAATATTAATTTGTTGTTTTTTCTTGCTTATAGCAATATTTTGATAATGCCCCTTTGATGAATGTTCCTGGGCGTACTCACCCAGTAGAAATTTTCTATACACCAGAACCTGAACGTGATTATTTGGAAGCTGCTATTCGAACTGTTATTCAAATCCACATGTGTGAAGAAGGAGAAGGTGACATTCTCCTCTTTCTCACTGGACAAGAGGAAATTGAAGAAGCTTGTAAACGTATCAAGAGAGAAGTAGATAACCTGGGTCCTGAAATTGGTGAACTCAAGTGCATTCCACTCTACTCTACATTACCACCTAATTTACAACAAAGAATCTTTGAACCAGCTCCACCAAGAAGATCTAATGGCGCTGTTGGGCGTAAGGTATTGTCAAAAACTAATCATCATCTACGACTCTATTTCTTCAAAGTTCTCTTCTAACTACAAACTTGTATTGTATATATATCTAGTTTTTTTTTATTACACTTTAAATTGAAAGATTACTACAAAAATAATATTAAGTTAATATATTATTGTAGTAAAATCTTTTAAATTTTTAGTCAAGACAGTCTGAGAGAAGAGTCTTTTTATGTCTTAATTAACGTTGGATTTTCTTATAACTTTTTAATTTAGGTTGTCGTTTCGACTAATATTGCAGAGACATCTTTAACAATTGATGGAGTAGTATTTGTTATAGATCCTGGATTTGCTAAGCAAAAAGTTTACAATCCTAGGATCCGAGTTGAATCTTTATTGGTCTCTCCAATTAGTAAAGCCTCTGCACAACAAAGAGCAGGACGAGCTGGTAGAACTAGACCTGGAAAATGTTTTCGGTATGTAATCAATATTATTTGATCAACCATCATTTTTATCATATTTATTTATTTTTAATTGTCTTCAATTCTATATGTAGGCTTTACACCGAAAAAGCATTCAAACAAGAGATGCAGGAAAATACATATCCTGAAATTCTTCGTTCTAATTTAGGCTCTGTAGTACTTAATCTAAAGAAATTGGGAATTGATGATTTGGTTCATTTTGATTTCATGGATCCACCAGCACCTGAAACACTGATGAGAGCATTAGAACTTTTAAATTATCTAGCTGCATTAGATGATGATGGAAACTTGACAGAATTAGGAGCTATGATGGCTGAATTTCCGTTGGATCCACAACTTTCCAAATTACTAATAGCATCTACAGAATATAATTGTTCCAATGAAATTCTCTCTGTTACTGCTATGTTATCCGGTAAGTATAAGCAGATTTAAAAAAAAGTATACTATGTAGCAAGTCATGACATTAATAATGATTTTCTTTTCCTTTTATATTAAATCAGTACCACAATGTTTTGTTCGACCAAATGAAACAAAGAAAGCTGCAGATGATTCAAAACATCGTTTCGCTCATATTGATGGAGACCACTTGACATTGTTGAATGTCTATCATGCATTTAAACAAAGTAAGATTTTTTTTAAAAAAAAATATTAAATTGTTTATAAAAATTATTATTAACTCCTCTTGGAATATATTTTTTTAGATATGGAAGATCCACAATGGTGTTATGACAACTTTATCAATTACAGAAGTTTGAAATCTGCTGACAATGTTCGACAACAATTGTCAAGAATTATGGATAGATTCAATTTACGTCGAACATCAACAGAATTTACATCTAGAGAATATTATATCAACATTAGGAAAGCTCTTGTTTCTGGATTCTTTATGCAGGTAAGGAGGAAAAAATACTTATATATATTTTGTGTAACAACTATATTTATTTTGAACTTGAATTTTTTAAAGGTCGCCCATCTTGAAAGAAGTGGACATTATTTAACAATAAAGGATAACCAAACAGTTCAGTTACATCCGTCTACATGTCTAGATCATAAACCTGAGTGGGTATTGTATAATGAATTTGTTCTAACAACCAAAAACTACATCAGAACAGTCACTGATATCAAACCAGAATGGTTGATTAGAATTGCTCCACAATACTATGAATTAGGAAACTTTCCTCAATGTGAAGCTCGTCGACAATTAGAAGTCATTAAAGCTAAAGTAGAAGCAAAACAATTTCAAGATTTTTGAGTAATGTATTTAAATATATTTATCTATGTTAAGGAATTAGTATTAAAAAATGTTATATAAATTATTAAGAAGAAAAGTGTGTACATGTTATGATATAAAATTATGATAGAGAGAGTTAAGATAATTTGTAAATAAATATGTATACCCCTTTGCATTTCATTTGAAAGATAAACAAAACGAAATGAAAATCTTTGTCTTGTACTTGTTGTTTACATTATAATATTTTTATTTCGAAAAAAGCAACAATTTATTACACAAAAAAGTATATGAAAAGAGGATTGTGTGGAATCCTGTTTTTATACATTTGATTGATTTAAATTAATAATAGTAAATAGTAGTAATATAGAAATTGTATGTAGAAATTCAGTCAATCAAGTTTTGATTTTTAGTCAGTTGGTAGACCATATACTTTCAATGTTCCACTGTCACGATCTCTATCGTATTTATCCTTGTCATCACATGCAAATGCTATAAGTGGTTTTGTAGGATTGAATGATACTGTAAATGTTGGAGATTCGACTGGGATTTCGGCCACCTGCAGTAACAAAATAATAAATCACAAGTTGTCTACTATATTATATAAATTCTTATATACCTTTTCACCACTTTCTACATGAGCAATGTCAATACTCAAATCTTCTGATGCTGAAGCTAAAAGTGATCCATCTTCATTGAATGAAATAGCTCTAGATATATATAATGTATTACAATCAAAAAGTAATAAATTGATTCTTGTAAGAAGATACGTTTGTTTGATTTTTATTTGAACTCACCTTACAGGCCAATCTAGTCGAGTAAATGTACGAATGCAAGCCAAATCTTTAGCATCCCAATAAGAAACGACAGCATCAGCTGAGCCAACAGCAAAGTAGTCTCCAGATGGATGAAATTGAATACAAATACAATGAGCAGTGTGAGCTTGTAAAATATGTTGTAGTTCCATTTCAGGAAATCTAAAATAAATAAAATAATAATAATTCATATAATGATTAAATAAGAATAATAATTATATGACACTTACGTATAAATATAAATACATCCGGAACCAGTTGTAATATAAAACAAGTCATTTTCTAAATTCCAACAAATTTCATTGACTTCAAATTTGAAAGGAAACTCTTTAACAATTTGTCTTTGACGAACATCAATGAATGTCATGAGATCTTCTTTATTTCCAACAGCTACTGTATTTCCATCAGGAGACCAACAAATATTAATATTTTCTCCACGTGTTGCTACAGACTCAACTAGTCTTTGAATCCGAGCATCCCAAAGTTTTACAGTTTTATCACCACTAGCAGTTCCTAGAATATCTGGATGAAGTGTGTGCCAACATAATTGATCAACAGAGTCTTGATGACCTCGGAATGTACAATCTTGTCTCTGTATAGAAAAACAAACAGTCAATTAGTCATTTGACAATTAAAACTCTTTTTAATATAAAATATATTTAAACTAACAATTTTATCCTTATCCAATAAAAATACACAGACAGTTTTATCAAGTGAGCCAGAAGCAAGTCGACGACCGTCACAACTCCAATCAACTGAATGAATTTTACAACTGTGACCAGTGTATTCTTTGACTCGATTATTTTTTCGAAAATAAGTACGTTTCTCTTCCAAATCAGGAATCCCTGTCATAAAAAAAATTATTTCTTAGTGCAAACTCTATAATTTTTAATTTAATTCAAGTTTACCTGAATCCTCTGGTGGAACTATGCCACTGTTGTACTTTGAACTTGCTGTAGATGATCTAGACATGTTGATAACAATAAATTGTGACAATCAAAAAAAGCCGACAACTTATTATTTTTTTCACCAACAAACTTGCTCCTTCTCAAATCTTTTGATTTAGCGCTATATATTTTAGCGCGCCATTTTCAAAAATCTTACTTTGAATCTATGGCGTAGAAGAAAACATCAGAATTCTTTAGCCGCACACTAGTTTTTTTTTGTAGTTTATCTAATTAATTATTAACTAATCATTGATCTAGAATCTAGTTGTGTGCAAATCAGAACAGTACGCAAAATCGAAATCAACAAGTTAGTATGTTTCATAGTGCAATTCAAAAAGTATAACTATGAATTTAAGACGAGCATGCAACAAAGATA
>VCNE01001647.1:0-17144 GCA_009869805.1 Oncopodura yosiiana
AAATAAAATGAATTTATAGTAACGTCCACAAGAGTTATATATTTAATACACACATAATAATAATTCGACTTGAGACAAAATCACAATTACAATAAAAGCATTTTTCTTCACTCTCTTTCTACAGTATTACTTCAATCTGTAAGTCAGTAATCTTAAAATGCTATTTGTAATCTTAATTTACTCGACTACATTCATTCTATAAATTACTTTAGTGATACTAGTAGTTGACAAGTCATACATTGTGATAATTATATTAACTGCATATACATTAATTCTGCTACCCATAATACAATATGTGTAATACATTTATATATTTTGTCGATACCTAAAATTCAGATCATGACATTAAAATAATAGCCTATAGTGTTTTATTCTTATCCGTGTCACACGAAGAATTATTTTGCTGTTGTTCATCCGGCGGAGCACCATATACAACAATTGTTTCAGTTTCTCCATCTCCACTTGACATTAGAACCTTCAAAAATAAAATAATACATTATAGCACCTCCGTCACTGATACCTCACTTAATTTCTCTTACCTCATGTCCTTCACCAGCAATATCAGAAATTGAATAAACAACTTCTCCTAATCCTTGAGTGTCAGATTCACTTAATACTGCAATAGGATGAGATGATGATAACTGATGACCATGATCTTCAGAATCATCCATTTGTTCTGTCTTGAGAGTTTGTAATGGAAGTTGCATTGTACCTCCTTGAGTTACTACAGCTAAATCATCATTAGTTACCATTAGCACAGTGTCAGTTCCCGAATTGCTGCCATCTAAAATATTAAGTGTTGAGGTGTCTACTGTAATTGTACCAAAACAAAATGTTAATACAACCATCATCTCAAAAAGTTTAATTAATTTATAATACACTTACTAGGCGTATGAAGATCAAATCTTGTCGCTTGACCACCTTTCCCAGGTGAAGTTAAAATCCTTAGCCTTTTCAAAGAAGGTGGACTACAACTACTACTACTACCACCAGAAGTAGTGGTAGTATATGCTACACTACTAGGCGATAATGTACGATTATTAGCTGATGTATTAGAACTACTTGGAGGTAATCTAGTATATGCTCCACGAGAAAAACTAGCGACTCCTGTAGTCGTTGTTTGTTGTAATGGAATAGAGCGTAATGGTAATTGTACTGGAGTTGAAGATGATGATGAGGTTGATGTGGTAGATGCTAATTGAGTGACTAGTTGTTGTTGCTGTTGTTTAAATATAGTTTTAATTGGAGCTGACGTTGATTTATTTTGTAATGTAAATGAGCCTGTAGTTGAGGACGATGACATTATATTGTTGCTACCAATTGTTGCAGTAGATTGTTGTTGCTGATGCTCTTGTTGTACTTGTTGTTGTTGTATAATTGGTTTTGAGTCAGTAGAAGAAGCTACAGAATATTATAATAAGTTTATCAGTATAATTTAGTTTAGTAATATATGAAAAACTACTCACAATTAGGATAGCCTTGTAATACACTTGATGCCATCGTATCATTCCAAACAAAGTCACATAGTCCCCGAACTTTTAATTCACCTCCAATTTTGACTAAGCTGGGTATTAAACTTGGAGGAATTGCTACATCACCCTTGTAAATAAAATCCAATAGTATTCTTAAATCCATTGCTGCAACATCTTTTAAAAATATTAATGGATGTTGACCTGGTGGTGTCATTTTAAATACTTCATCAAAATATTCTGATGCTGATGACAAAATTACACGATGAGCTTTAAAGAAAAGTTTTTCTGCTACTAATGTTACATCAGTATATGACTCATCATTATACATGACACCAAAATTACGTAAAAATGTTTCAGAGTGATCTGTCCATCTCATTCTAACACATGGATCAGAAAAAAATAATGGACCATGTTGAATTGATGGGATTTCTGCTGGTGTTTCATTTGTAGTTGTTGTTGATTTCTTTGCTCGAGATCCTTTTTTAGATTTTGATTCATAATTTGATGATCTTGGATTATTTGTATTGTTGACATTTGGTTTGACATCGTCGTCAATTCCAGATGGATAGAGATCAAGATTATGTTTGCGCTGAAGTTTTAAGATAGAATATTAGAAATATAGTAAAATATTGAATTTGAGTTATTGACCTTACTTTCAAATGCTTTAGACATACTAGATGTACTATGAGAATGAGAATAAGATAATGACTCTTGACATCGACGACAAGTGACTTTTCTTCCTTCTTGAGTGACAACAAATTCATTCCAAACTTTACTTCTTCCACGAATATTCATCGTATTCATTGAAATAGGTGATGGTGACATATTGATTTCATGTTGCTGCTGTTGTTGTTGTTGAGAAGCTGCTGTTGCCAATCCAAAAATTTGATTAATATTATTCTCATCCATTGTCACTGTTGACGTTGAGCCATCCTCCATTGAGACTTCAGTTGTAACTTGACTACTATCCATACTTTTCTATATGACAAGTACATTATATAAAACTCATTATATAGTGTAATGAAAATGTCAATTAGCTAATTGACAATTAAGTGTTACCTTGATTAACTAGTTTCCACGTGTAATGTGGAAAATTGAGTGATATTTTTGGCTGATTTCGCGCTGAAGTTAAAGAGTCGTCGATATAAAAACAGTTTCAATTTCGGTTTTTCTCTCTTTCGGTTTCGACTTTCACTTCTTTGCTCTTCTATAGAGAAAAGCTCGGATCTCAACAAAATGCCTGTAGTCAATGAACTTTTCCAGCTTGTGTCCTTCTTCTTTTTCTTTACCCGATGTTTTCTTGTTGACCTAACTCTGTCTTTCTCTCTCTCTCTTCTCTTTTTCAGTCTTAAATTCATTTGCTCTGGCGCATAATAAAGTTGATTTGGGAAGGAGAAGTAACCTAATGGGGAAATATAGCTGGGTAAGTTGGTTGTTGTAGGAAGTTTAGATTCTCTACTCTTGAAGTGAACTTGATGAAAAATATAACCGGAGCTAAAGCTATACTCTTTACTGTGTACAGTATATACATAGAGTATATTGCAGCAAATGCAGAGAAGATGATATGCGACTGCTTAGCATAAATTCGGAGAAAATCGTTGAAATTCGGATTGAAGAAGAATAATGAAAAACAGTAAAATATAATATGTTTCTTATGCAGATATTTTGATATGGCATTTTACATTCTAAATAGCAACATATTTTCTGTGTCTCATCTCTATGAAGAATTTATGAGCTAGACTCGCCATTTTAGAAAGTACTAGCAATTACACTATGTAAAGTTCAAAAAAATTTTTAGATATGTGTATGAATGTATGAGTAAGAAAAATTTCAGAAAAGTATAATTGTCTCTGATTTCTGATAACAATATGCCAGTCAAAAATGTAAGGACTGTGTGACTATTGTTCAAGTTATTTACCATCTTCAAAATCTTGTCAGCAACATGAAATTAAAAATCATGGACAATATGAAATGACAGAAAAGTACTCAGAAATGAATGTAAATTATGTATGTAAGGGATCTAAAAAAGCATCTTAAAGCCATATTGGTGACAAACTTTTCAGTTGTTCAAATGTAGTAGTCGATCAAGCTCTTTAAAATCTCATCTTAGCACGCGAACACAGTAGAATCATAAAATATTATGAATGTAATTGATTGAGAATTGATTTAAATTCATGCAATAAATTATTGCATGCCGTGGTTATATATTGTAACTCATTTAGCCTACAATTTGTCTGATTTTCCTTCCGTTTTTATTGCATGCATAAAATGTTAAAAATGAACATGAAAAATTTTAATAGAAATGACAATGGGACACATGCAATAAAACTTTGTATTTTTGTACAAAATAAACATGTAATCTAATTGACATTATATGCGGTAGTCCATCAAAAGGAATTGATTCATGCAACGTAAAAGTGAAAATTCGGTCGATTTATATAATTTGGTATAGTTATAAAATATTTCTCTCCTTGTAATTTGACCCCGTCTAGAAACTCATAATTTGTCCATGAGTCTTGTCAGCACCTTGAGTATAATTCAGTGACTAGGTCGGCTCTACATATGTATACATATTAACAATTTCTAAATAGAAATGTTTAGTCTACTTTTTTGCACTCAAAATGGTCAACAATATTACAATACAGTTTATAAAATCTCTCATTAGACTTAAATATTTTGCCTTAACTATTTTAATTCTTCTATGCTGCCTTGATGGATTTTATATTCAGTGTCAAAATCTAACTGGCAGTAATAATAACAATACTACACTGAATTCTTATGGAAGAGTTGATGGTATGTAAAAGTGCCAAAAGTATAAACTAAATATTAATATTAATTTTTTTAAATCAAGTGAGAAGCGTCCCAGAAGAAGAATTAGTTGAAGCTGCACTAGAATATTTAGCAGATGAAGAAAACTCTGATGACGTTGAGTGGATATCAGAAGAGGACGAGGAAGAAGAAATTGTTGACGATGATATCAATTTTAAAAAAGATCAATCTGAATTTAAGGTACAAACATTTGATGAAGATAGTGCCGGAGCTTTGGAAAATGCAAAAGCAGCTGCTAATAAGAAAACTGGCAAAGGAAAGAAAAAGAAGAAAAATAAAAAGAGCAAAAATATTAAAGCTATGAAATACACAGTTGATATTGCTATATTTACTGATGTGCAATTATATTCTGTAATGAAAGAAAAATATAAGACTGATACAATTAATCATCTCCAAAAATTTATTATGGGTTTGGTTCAAAATGTTAGTATCTAAAATAATGATATTGCAATATTTACTGATGTGCAATTATATTCTGTAATGAAAGAAAAATATAAGACTGATACAATTAATCATCTCCAAAAATTTATTATGGGTTTGGTTCAAAATGTTAGTATCTAAAATAAGTGTGGCGTTATAATTTTTGTATGTTGAAGACAATTGTTTGATTTTAATTTCAGATGAATTTATTATATAAGGATTCTACCATAGGTTTTAAGCTAGCATTCCGGGTTGTACAAATAAGAATTATGACCAAAACTCCAAAAGACTTGAGACAATATAATGGTGACATTGATAAATATCTAGACTCATTTTGCAGTTTTGCTGGAAAAAGAAATGCCAAAGGAAGAATGTGGGATCATGCTTTATTATTATCTGGTTTTGATCTTCATTCTGAAGGCGACAATGGAACACTAGGTTAATTAATATTTTCCAAATTAAATATATGACTTTTTGTATTTTGATCTGCTATTTTCTATAGGTGTAGCTTTTGAAGGAACAATGTGTTTAAGAAAATGGAGTTGCAGTCTCAGTGAAGGATTTAGTTTTGGAACAATCTCATATTTTAACTCACGAAGTTAGAAAATTATTTTATACATGTTACATTTAAACTTAATAAAGAAATTTTAATTTTTTTCAGCTTGGCCATTCATTAGGATTAGATCATGACGGTGCAGGAACTAGAAATCCAGAATGTGACTCTGAAAAGTTTATAATGTCACCATCAGCAGGACCAGGAAAAATGACATTTTCTTCATGTTCTTCTAACAATTTTAAACAATTTCTTCTCAAAGGAAATCGTGGACTAGTCACAAAACAACTTGGTAAAGTATTTCAACCAAAATGTCTTACTATATTTCCTAAAACTAAAGATGGAAAGACGAGAGCCAGAATCATACATTGGCCATTTAAAAATTATTTTCCTGGGCAAGTTTACAACGCAGAGCATCAATGTTATTTAGATTGTGGACCAGATTGTATTCCTTACATTGATGAGTCTCCTTATAATGTAATGTATTGTAAATCGTAGGAATAATTGACTGGTATTAACTTTTTAATGTTTTAGGATATTTGTTACATGTTATATTGTGGATATCCTACTGAAGATTCGGTTGCTGTTGTGTCGGCTCATCCAGCACTAGAAGGAACACAATGTGGAGAAGGAATGGTAATAAAGTTAATTTATTAAAGTCATAATTAAGCTAATTATATGCATATTTTCTATACTTAGTACTGCAGGTTTGGTAAATGTATCGCAAGTGGATAGTAGATAGAAAATTTTTATTTTAATGTAACAAATAAATTACTAAAATATACATTAGTTAATGTCTTCTTAGCTCTTCTTCATTTTCTTTTTGTAAAGATTCTAAAAACATATCTCCAGCTAGAGCTCCAAGCATTCTTACTGTGGCATCATTTTCTGGCATATATTTCTTTTGTAATACTGACCCATCAGCAATTCGAAGTTTACGAGCTCCAATTACTCTGTTAAAGATAGTGGATAATTTAGATATTTTTAATCTTTTCTTATAAATAAAATTTGTCACCTTAGTTGACTATCAACAACAGCTTCAGGATCTGATCTATCTTTGCCAATTGGACACGTCCCTGAATATTTGTAGGCTGTTCAAAAAATGAAATTATTACATACTACAATAAAGATTGTTTCAATATTTATTAATTACCTGTAATTGTCATATGCCTTGCCCAACATTCATAATATGCATCACTTTTAAATTCATATTGCTCACAGCCAGGAAATGGAACAGGAAGAAGACGAGCATTAATTTTTTTAAATGCATTAGTTTCTTCAACTAATTTCACTCCAAATTTAATTCCTTCAACTACTACTTTTATATCAGTCTCATTTTGAAAATATTTAGGATCTATTATCATTGGACTGTAAGGATTTGCATCTCTTAATTTGACATAGCCTTTGCCTTGAGGTCTGGCTAATGATACCAATTGTAAGAAGGAATCTTCACCTCTTGCATGCTCTAAAAATTCAATAGTTTTGTTGTTGAAGTTAAAAGCTTTTTGAAAATCAATTTCAAATCTCAAATCTTCTGAAGCTGAGATGATATCTGAAAATTAACAAGAAATCTTAGTTGCTGGAATTTGTAGAAATAAGATATACATTTACATGTATGAATATCTGGAGCATCGACTCGGCCTTGTGCTTTGGCAATGGAGCTAGTTATGGCCCAAGTTGCTTCAGTTCTTCCTCCTGGAAATTAGTAACGACTAGTGAAACTTTACTTAAAATTTACCAACAGAATTTATACCTGAAAGAGGACCTGTCCCTTGACTGTACCATTCCAAAACGGCTGATAATGAATATGTCTCTCTGGCGTACAAAAGATAGCGTTCTATTGACAATGAAAGGGCCTATAGAAAATTGGACGTAATAAACTGATACAGAATATCATAATCTTTATTCATTTACCAATTAAAGCTCCATATTTATCATACAGGCCTGAAAGATTTACATGAATTTAGAATTGTATATATTTAGTGTAGAACTTCTTTTTATTACAAACCTTCTCCAACCGGTAAATCAATTCGGACAGGAATCTAAAACAAAAATTCCAATTAGTTCAAAGCTAATTGATTTGGTAACACATACTTTTAACTCTTCCAAATGAGCTCTTGGTCCAATTCCAGAAATCATCAATAATTGAGGTGTTTTAATAGTTCCTGCACTTATAATCACCTCACGTTTTGCTCTAACAGTTAAATTACTTCCATGTCTATCATATTGAACTCCATACGCTTCATTATTTTCATTTAGCAATATTTTAGTCACATAAGAAAATTTTTTGACGACTAAATTATGTCTATTCATTGCTGGCTTTAAAAAACCATGATATGCACTCCATCTTCTCCCATTTTTGTTATAAAAGTCGACAGGAGCAAAGCCTTCCGTATAAGGACCGTTTGGATTAGGATCTCTTATTTTATAGCCCAACTCTTCGCCAGCTTCAAATAAATATTTAGTAAATGGCATTAGAAAAGCTTTTTCGATGCTCATTCCTCCTCCTTTTCCATGTGAGCCATCATCAAAAAATCCATGATAGTCTTCAATTTCTTTATAATACTTTAAAACATTTTCCATTGTCCATCTTCTATCTCCTGTTCTTCTAACAATTTCATTAAAACCTTGAACTATTCCACCTAACATACAAAAGACCATTAATACTTGATGAACCACCTAGACATTTTCCTGCTGCCCAATTTGGCACATTATTATTCATTCCCAAGCACGCATAAGGTCCTTGTGAGTTTGGTCTAAATGCCCAATCTACCGGTCTTTAAAAAAACAAATACACATTATATAATTATACAAAATTAAATTAAAAAAATTACCTCATGTTGTTTAATAAATAACACATCGCAGCTATATCTAATAAAGGACTTGGTGTGCCAGCAGCCTCTAGAAGAAGAACAGAATATTTTCCATTAGCAGTTAGCCTTTCGGCAAGAACTGAGCCACCACTTCCGGCACCAACTAAAAACACATGAAATACTTGAGTAATTTTTGCTCAATATGAACCAGAAAATGTATTTAATGAACCAATAATTATGTCAAATTCTTCATCTTCAGTTAGACAGAGGGTTTGCAAGAGAACGTCCAGCGAATTCCAATTGATCAACACTTGAGTCAAGAGTTACATGTTTTTGTAAAAGATCTTCATATACTTCAATAAATAGAAATATTATTGGACCAAGTTGCACTATGGAATTTAATATATTCATACTTTTTATATTTATATTATTAGTACATGGCTTCTTGAGTGGTCAAAATTATACTGAATTCTAAGCTTCCTTCTTTGAAACCAGAAGCTCCAGAGTCAGTGTGAAATTTTTATCTGGACATAAGAGCTAATACATTATTATAAAGTGAAACATACAAATTAAGTATATAATAAACTTGTGAAATTTTGGCTTGCATGAACTGCATCAAAGTATTCAAAATTGAGGAAAGAGCTCAGTAACCTTTTCAACCTTGATATAAATATCTCAAGTCGGATCTCAATTTCTCACAATGTTTGTCTATGAAAAACCTTCATGCTTTGCATATCGGTACAATTGAAGCTAGTATAACCATATGTATATTTTTTCATGATTAGGCATATTCTGAAAGCATAGTGAGCTCTAATTAATTAAGTGGAACTGCAGCTAGAATTTACTCATGCTTATGCGAAACGTGTACTAATTTGCTCTTAGCCAATCTTCTTCCTATCTGTCTGAAATCATTTATAATTTAATATAAGTAATAACAATAATAACCGTAGTCTATTTTGATATAATAACATATTATCCAGAGTTTATTACTTAATATTATACAGTCTCAGTTTTTCTTAAATATCCAGAATATAATAGATATACATGAATATAAATGCAATTTAGAGTTTTTGCATCTCTTCTTGTTCTTCCTTTTGTAGAGATTCTAAAAAAATATCTCCAGCTAAGGCACCCAACATTCTCACTGTTGCATCATTTTCTGGCATATATTTCTTTTGTAATACTGAGCCATCAGCAACTCTAAGTTTACGAGCTCCAATAACTCTGTGGGAATTAAAACAAAAATTATTTTGAGTTAGACATTTGTATACCTAATTTATACCTTAATTGGCTATCAACAACAGCTTCAGGATCTGATCTATCTTTACCAATTGGACACGTGCCTGAATATTTGTAGGNTTTGTATATCTAATTTATACCTTAATTGGCTATCAACAACAGCTTCAGGATCTGATCTATCTTTACCAATTGGACACGTGCCTGAATATTTGTAGGCTGTCCAGAAAAGTAAATTATTACACACACATAAATATATACATGTCCAAAAGATTGTCTCTATTTATTAATTACCTGTAATTGTCATATGTCTTGCCCAACATTCGTAATATGCATCACTCTTAAATTCATATTGCTCACAGCCAGGAAAAGGAACTCGTAAAAGACGAGCATTAATTTTCTTAAATGCATTAGTTTCTTCAACTAAATTGACACCAAATCTTATTCCTTCAACTACTACTTTAATATCTCTCTCATTTTGAAAATATTTAGGATCAATTATCATTGGGCTATAAGGATTTGAATCACGTAGTTTTACATAACCTTTGCCTTGCGGACGAGCAAGAGAAATTAATTGTAGGAAAGAATCTTCACCTCTAGCATGTTCTAAAAATTCAATAGTTTTATTATTAAAGTTGAAAGCTTTTCGAAAGTCAATATCAAATCTTTGATCCTCAGAAGCTGAGATGACATCTACAATTAAAGCATCGAAATTATTTTAGTAAACTTTTATGAACATTTATATTAGTTATAAAGTTACATGTATGAATATCAGGACGATCCGTTTGTCCAAGTGCTCTTGACACAGAACTAATTAGTGCCCAAGTTGCTTCTGTTCTTCCTCCAGCCATAGGTCCAGTACCTAAATTATTATTACATATTATGTGAATATACTATAAGAGCCTATGAGCCACGGCTCACGAAGAACGTACAATAATACTAATATTTTATTATTGTGTAATTTGTCTAGTTTGTGGAATTGAAATAATTAGATCATTTATTCCTATCAAAATTAATATTTGAAAAACTTTTGTGCTGTACAAGAGAAGACCACTTATTATTAGAATCTGCAAATCATCATCATAATAAAATGATGCATCAATTAGTTAAAAAAGTCGTCATATCATACCCTGGGATATAATAACTCATAATATTTATTTATAACTGAGCTAGCTATCATCATTTATTGTGTAGAAAGACATACCGTTCGTATACCATTCCAAAACAACACTTGGCGAAATATTTCTTTCTCTCAGGAATGAAAATCCTGTTTGTACTATGAACGGTCCTGAAAACAATTAATATTAATTAATAATTTTGCTTCTCATTAAGATTTTTCAAAAGTTTTTACCAATTAATGCACCATACTTGTCATAAAGACCTTCGCCAACAGGAGATTCAATTCTAACTGGAATCTAATTAAAATATTCAATTATGAAGTATAATAACTTTTTAATTCATTTATAATACTTTTAACTCTTCCAAATGAGCTCTTGGTCCAATCCCAGATATCATCAATAATTGAGGTGTCTTAATAGTTCCTGCACTTATAATCACTTCACGTCTTGCTCTTACAGTTAAAGTCTTTCCATGTCGATCATATTGAACTCCATAAGCTTCATTATTTTCATTTAGCAAGATTTTCGTCACATATGAAAATTTTCTGACAACTAAATTAGATCTATTCATTGCCGGTTTAAGAAAACCATGATAAGCATTCCATCTTCTTCCAAACCTAATATAAATAATCCATTTTTAGTCGGTTTAAGTAGATAATGAAAAAATATTTTTATTCTCAAAAATTAGACCTCAAATAAAAGTCTACTGGACTAAAGCCTTCCGTATATGGCCCATTTGGATTAGGATCTCTTATTTTATAGCCCAACTCTTCACCAGCTTCAAATAAATATTTAGTAAATGGCATCAAGAAAGCTTTTTCGATACTCATTCCTCCTCCTTTTCCATGTGAGCCATCATCAAAAAATCCATGATAATCTTCAATTTCTCTGTAGTATCTTAAAATATTTTCCATTGTCCATCTTTTATCTCCTGTTCTTCTGACTATCTCGTTGAACCCTTGGACATTGCCTATGTATTATAACATTTCATACACATACTGTTGTATTGTACATATATCTAAACATTAACTCTACTATTAAATACCTCGAATATAAATGAGCCCATTAATACTTGATGAACCACCAAGACATTTTCCTGCTGCCCAATTTGAGACACTGTTGTTGAGACCCAGGCACGCATAAGGATGTTGGGGTACAGGCCTGTGCCTCCAGTCTACTGGCCTTTAAAAACAAATACAATATTAAGTAATTTTCAATTAAAAATACCGGAAATAACCTTTGGTTGTTTAACAGGTAGGACACTGGAGGTATGTCTAGCAAGGGACTTGGTAAACCAGCAGCCTCCAGAACCAAAACAGAATATTTTCTGGAGAGTTTTTCAGCAATTACACTTCCAGCAGTACCACCACCCACTAAAGTTAATTAAAACATCACTTAGCATGTCACAACTTTCATAATTGTAATCTATAAACATACCAATAACAACATCAAATTCCTCATTATGAGATGAGAGAGCATCAGCCACAGTATGTCCAGCAAACTCAAGTTGATCAGCACTGTAGTCAAGATTAACATATTTCTGCAAATAATCTTGATACACTTCCAAAAATAGAAATAAAATTGGTCCAAGTTGCACTATGTGGTCAAGCACATTTAGATTCATGATGGTTTCAGCACGTAATTAGAGAAGTCTGTTAAGAAGACTGTTATTACTAAACTGCTACTGTTGTTGTTGATGTACTATATAATTAAGTAATACGCAATGTGAGTTCTATTTCCTTAGATCAGATTACAATGAATGATTTACGTTGTTGAGAGAGGAGAATTTAATGTCTTTTACAATTGCTGTTTAAGTCACTCTCTTTTCTAGCACGCCTTATTTCTTTTGATAGTACCCGTCTCACTTTTTTCCTTAAAAATGTAAATAAATAATAAAAAGATATCAAATCGTAGATATACACTTTATTACACAACTTGCTACTATTGTATCAAAAGGTAGAAACGAGCTATACCATAAAACTAACTTTTTCTAACAACCTTGAGGAGTACAAGTTAGAGTCAAGATTCAGATCTTTAGTCTACGAGAGAGACATTGAGACAAACTCAGAAGCTTTGATGGAAATAAATTTAAAACTGAATTAGATTCTCATTAAGAAGTAAATAAAACTATTTTTATTTTCATGTGTACACAATGCAGAGTACTGTTCTAAAAGACTCATGACTATTTATTTAACGGCAGCTACTAACATCAGTCTCTCGGTTATATCAACAATGCTACGGGTTTTAGGATATGGAATTTCTTTGAAGAATTTCCTAAAAATACCTATTATATTATTAATAAGAGCAAACTAGATTTTATGAAATTCCTACTAGCATGGATTTTCTTAATTTTATTCATCATCAATGGGAAGTACAGTCCAATACTTATGTATAATGAGACTGAATCATTCGTCCGAGACGACTTTGTAACAGAGAACCAGTTTTACTATCTTTAGAGCTTCTTTATCTCATTGCTGCTTAATGTCAGATGAGTTAGAAGAGATACGGATAGTGAACTTGCTTTACGAAGAGAAGAAGAGAAGACGTCATCATATATATCAATTTTTATAAAGTATACATTTTTATTTCTTAATTTATTATGTCTCGTGTACCACATTGCAAAATTACAAAAACATTGATATGTTGTGAAATACTCTTAATTTTTATCCTTTTCACACTAAATCTGTAGTACTAATTTCAGGAGCTTTTTTCATCTCCCAACATTCATCCCATGTCGATTTTTTATCTGACTTACAATCTAATTCCACTTTGTCCATAATTGACTCTTTTACTTCTTCCTCTGGTTTAGTATGACAATATTCACAGTTTGTTGCACATTCAATTGATGCTGCTGTGTCCATAATTTCTTCAGATGATTCTAATTGTTTACAACTTTCAGCTTCATTAATGGCTTTAACACATGATATAATATCTTCATAAACTTGAATTTCTTTTTCATCATCTTTAACTTCAGCTTGTTTTAATTTAGTCATTCCTGCAGTAATAAAATTCAAGCTTTCTTCCAGAGTAGCAGAGATTCTATCCAACTCTTCAAGATTTAATTTTTTTTCAACAGCTACTGAAATTCTGGCCAATTCTCCTTCTTCAAATTTTGATTCTAATGATGCTGATATTGCTTCTAGCTCTTTGCGTTCTTCTTCTCTAATTTTTAGTTCTTCTTCGTTGTTCTCTTCAACTTCTTTAGTGTCAGTATCGACTGATTGCTTTACAAGAATAATACTTTCAGATTCAGAGATTTCAGTACGAGAAGAATTTTGACTTGAAGTTTCATCATCACTTTTTGCTGACACTAGAGTATTTGGGCATTCCATCGTCAATTCTTGTTCTGCATTTTGCTCTTCAATTTCCATCATATCACTCCATAAATTGTTATTGATTTCTAGTTTTAAAAATTGTTGAGATTAGTACATAAGAATTTATTTCAGATTTTTCATGATAATTTTCTTATTACCAGTATCTCCAGAACCATTAGACTCTACTACTTTATTTGCCTCGTTATCCAACATTTCTTGTTGTTTGCGTCTTCGGATGTTTATTATGCCTGCAGAAAATTAAATTTTGAATAAAAACAGTGCTTTGCTTTTTAGTTTAAATACTATCTTTATACTTTGGACACTGTCTTTAATTTTTTGTTGTTCTATCTCAGCCCATCGTTTTCTTTCTGCTCGTTCTGCTTCTATTCCACCTTTGGCCCTATAGTTAATTTAATTCAGAATTAAATTACAATACTAAGAAGTTTATAAAAAACTGAAGTTTACCAAGCTTCAGTGCATGCTCGCTCAGTTTCAAAAACTGGCCTCTCATCCAAATAAGTCAATAATTTACATCTAGACACCATATTCTTTCTATAATTAGTAATCTTTTTAACACAAGGATTTCCAACCAAGTAGAGTACATGAAGATTTTTCATTTCACATAAAAATCTAATATCAATAAAGAGACACTATAAGCAACTTATTATATTATTTCTTATAATAATCTTACATCAATAACATTTGGATCTCCAATTCTATTATTACTCAAGTCCACTACAGAGAGAAAATCACATTGCTTTAAATGCTCAATGTCACTAATGAATTCCAAGTAATTATTTGCCATTTGTAAAGTATTGAGTTTTAGTAGAGAGCCTAATAAAATAATAATAAAAGTGAGATTGTGAAAGTGAATATTAATTTTTAGCTTATTAATATCTCACTCAAATTCTCAATTTTCCTAATTGAGTTATTAGAGACGTTCAATGTATCCAACTCTTGCAAATGACTCAAATTATCAATCTTCTTCAACAAATTTTGATGTAAATACAAACATCGAAGTTCTTTTTGATTATCCAAGTTTTCAACTGACAACAGTCCATTAGATTCTAGCCATAATGATCGAAGTCCAGTGTACTCTTCCAAGTTTTCAATTTTAGAGAATCCTAATAAATAAATTAGAGCTTGTTAGAGATTTTTAAGTTACCAAATAAAATAAGTAGTAGTAGTTCACCTTTGTAGTGAAGATAGAGAACATCATTCAAATAAGGAGTTGAGTACAATTTGTGCTCTTTACAATGTCGTCGTAAATATTCTTTCGTCATTCTAAGGAAATTCATAATCAAATAAATCATTAAAAATTATCTGACCAAAATTGCTGGAAATTAGTACCGAAAGTGGCTGATAAGCTGAGTCACCATCTCCGTCCATTTTAAAGAAGTACTTAGATTGTTGTTGAAAGAAAACAGTTTATTGACCCTTGTGTTTACAAGATTGAGCTTTTCTCCAGCTACGAGTTAAAACCTCCAATATAACGATCGGCTTCCAGTAAATATTCCTTGCTGTTGCTAGGCTATACGAAGTAGTCCATGAGTTTCTTTTCTGGAGAAAAGCTACATTCAATAGAATGAACTTTCATGTTGGCTTCTTCATAAAAATGAACATGCATAGTTAGTAGCACTAAAAGAGTACTAAAAATTTACAATGCTTTAAAAACAAAGAAAACAAGTATCTAATTTTTGTAAGCGACTCACTTAACAGTCGTATTCCAATACAATAACTGTGATTTGTCACTAAAGTTAGGAACAGAGCAAGTCGCTTACAGAAATTGAGATGCTAATTTCTTTTTACTTGTACATCATTGTAGATTTATCAGTACCTTTTAGTGCTACTACATTTCCTATAGGTCTTTGAAAAAATGTAAATTCTACAGCGTAGTAGCACTAAGATTATAAAAGTACTCTTATAAAATTGCAAATAATTTTTCAACTAATCAAAACCTTTTAAAATGTTAACGTACTGGAAGAATCTTCGCTAGGTACTTAGTTCCGTTAATTTATGACAACGCATAAATATTTTAAAATTGATTCACTAAATAAGTAATAACCAACTGTAAAGTTAACGTGAAGTGAAAGATTTAAAAGTAATGTCTCTTTTCTGACCAAAAGTGAGTCACGATACATCCAAATAAAATTGTTAAATCTGAATCTATTCTCATATATATCACTCTAAGATTCTTTTTAATCTATCATGAAAAATAATTTCTTCTTGTACTAATTACAATACGTGCTACAATTAAGTTGAAAGTAATTAAAACTGAACAACAAGAACACTTCAAAAACTTCTTTCGTCATTATTTCAGTTTCTAAGAATTCTAAAACTAAAGATCTCAATTTATAGAGGAAACAGAAAAAGGTATTTATTTGCCAAACACTTTTAACTCAAGCTGGATATTTCTGGTTTTTTGTGCAATAAGAAGTCTGGTAGATAAACTGCTTTTAACTGGTTTTAAAGTAAATAAATTCCCTGTTGGTTATGCTAACTCATAAAGCAGTCTGTTTTATAAGGTATAAGTCGCTGGATTTGACATTTTCCATTAATGTTTAGTGTTTACCTCACTGGCAGACTGAGTCACGTCAAACAATTCTAGGAAGAGAATTCGACAGAAATACACAGACTTAAGTGTACACTTGAACATTTAATTCTCAGTACTATATATACTATTTGTTTATGAATTTACATGATCTCTCTCTCAGTCTACAAAGAGTTTTGAGTATCAAGTCCTCTACAGGTGGGAGACAGCTTTGATGGAGGAGTATTTTTCAATTGAAAATGTCATTCTAATGGTTTTGATGAAATCCTTTGAAGTACCCTTGAGATCTACATTTAAATTGACAAGGCCTTAACCTTGAGTTGGAACAAAACTAAAGAAAAAATAACTCGTATGTTCATCACTACTCAAATTATTTTAGATTTGACATGACCTATCAACTTAAAAATTATTAATGCTCTATAAATTGCACTTGAATACTAAAAGAATTAATTGGTTACAAACACTCATTAATCAAAACCACGTCATAACAAATGATAGTAATTATACATTGCTTTGATTGAGTGTTTGCATTCACAGTAATTTTTATTATGTGTCACGAGATCTTGTAATCCATTACATTGCAATTTGTTCAAAGACATCATGCAAAGAAAAACAAGACTCAAATTACAGTTTTTATGTTGCCCATTATGATTGATGTGTAGAATCAGTGCATAATAATAATAATCTCGAGTAATGAGTTATGATTGTTAAAAATCTGTACATCTCTTTTATATATTTGTGAATTTTGATGTCAGGACCTCATTTCAGCTTTCTCTTGGGAATTCTAAAAATATAGCACAATTCCTATGAAAAGAGACCAACAGGGAGTCATATAACG
>VCNE01001648.1:0-11520 GCA_009869805.1 Oncopodura yosiiana
AAAAAATCCACTTTCTGACTTGTACGCATATTTGAGTAAATTGCGACAACTTTATAGAGACTCTTGACCTTTTCTCTCTTACGCA
This sequence comes from Oncopodura yosiiana, assembly GCA_009869805.1. Lineage (NCBI taxonomy): Eukaryota > Metazoa > Arthropoda > Collembola > Entomobryomorpha > Oncopoduridae > Oncopodura > Oncopodura yosiiana. The sequence continues at coordinate 86 of VCNE01001648.1, forward strand.
TTTTGTCAATACAAAAATGAAATTGCTATACGACTCTTAACATATGAAACCTAATGACATGACACAAACAAACTCTCAATAACAAATAAATTGACAATTTAGTAACCTGTTGACTCAAGCAACTCATCCTTATGAGAGAAACTGTGCTAACCGGCAATCAACACTTAATTGCTCACATGTAAATATTTTTTTAATAATTTATTCACAAGCGGCTACCTTTTTATCTCCGGAAGGAAGTTTCTTACGTAAAAAATGCGTTGATTTTTTCTCAATTTTTTACTCTTCTCTGATGCTCTCTTGTATAACAATATGATTTACTTTACAATATGCAATTACAAATAATTATAAATGAGCTGAGAATCTTTTCAATTTATCTCGCACACTTCAACGTCACATTTTTCTTCTCAATGAAAAATTCTCATTATAATAATGCATCAGACGGTAGAGATAAGCATAGTATAATTAGGCTATTGGTGCTGAATATTAAATTACAGTAGTCTCTCACTATACTATATATACACTCTGCAATTAAAACCTGGATATGATCCAAACTGATATTATTTAATGACAATGTTTTCAATTTCTTCTTAATGGACTCACTTGTTGTGTAACAATCTTCCGTCATTCCAAAATGTATCTCATAGTTTCTCATAGTGCAAAATTTGTTAAGGAAGTTGACATGTTATGATAAAATGGACAAGATGTGACATGGCACGAAACCAAGATGAAAATAAGCAGAGATTTTTTACTAACCAGTTTCTTCCATGTTTGACCCAATAATTGAAAATGCATTGGAGATTGTTTTAAAAGTGCAATTATAACAACATGACACAAGTAGAGAACGTGTTGCAAATTGTAAACTAAGTCAAATAATCTTAACTGAGCATTTAAGCTATTTAGCAAAGGAAGGAAGTGATACATTATATCTTATTTGAATCATATAGTACGTGTGATATGTGATGTGAGCTGAGTGAATAATTTTTCCTTACGAATTTTAATGACAGTTTTCTGTTTACACTATATATATTGTGTAACATATACTTTGGTCTATTACGTGAGCAGAGTTCCAAAATTGTCTTATAGGTGAGCATTATGTAATTACAGCAGTTATAAACTAAAATGCAAACAATGTATTTATATTGTAAATAACATATATATATAGGCTGTTAACAAAATACTTGAGAATTTGACACGACATACATTTTCTTATTACAGTTAATATAACTTAAGCTTGGTAGAGAAATTATTTCACGTATTTGTCAAATTATACCCAAATTGGTTAATATGGCTAAAAGAATGTGAGAATATTATTTATTCTGTACAGCACATCTCATTGCAAAGAATTCATTTCTTCTACACTTTTTAGGCTTGGCATCTTTCGGAAGTAGAATATCATATTGCTATCATTTAGTATTAATATTGAGTAGTAAACAAATCACATGTCACAAAATATTAGGCAAATTTTTTGCTATAACTTTATATGTAGTTCTTAAGTAACATGTGTTACACGTGCATAAGAGAAAATTGATTTTCCTGTCTCCTTTTTCTTGGGGTTTTCATTCGTGCAAATATTATGCATTAGATATTATATATTCATATTGAATAACAAGTTATCATCTCCATTTCTAGTTTTGTAATTCTAGAAACTAAGAGTTCTCAGCATGGCCCTCATGAACTTCTCAAGTGCATCTTTCCTACTACTACAACTTTCGCTATCGTTTTTAAATATATTTCACATATATACTAGCGGCTAAATTATCGAGAGAAGTTAAGAAAAATAGAATTGAAAAATAAAATGACCCAGTGAGACTTAGCAAAAAAAATGTGCTCCAGCTGGGAATCGAACCTAGGACCTATTGCTCTTCCAAAGAGAGTGCTCTACCAAGAAAATCACTAAACCAACTTTCTATTAGAATTTCTTTAAGTGGCTTCATGTTACACACATCAGACTACTAAAATACCATTTCTGATTTTCAATACCTATAAGATATTGTCATCACTGTGCTTCCAATTTTCTTTTGGCTGAGATATCAATAGTGTCGTAATAAATCAGAGACAATATGCCATTCAATACTTTATGGTCTTATGTGAAAAAAGTTGCATGTGCCATCGACGCCTCTCCTTAAGATATTTAGTTAAGAACTTTTCATATTTAGTCATTTAGAGAGAAGCTAACTGTAATATTTACTATGCTGAGCAAAGTGCATTATAAAATTTATAAGAGCCACAGTAGTCTACTGCCTTCTTTACTTTACTCATATATCAGGTTTTAGCAACTTTTTTTCTACCTTTGAGACACTTGCAATAATCTGAACGAATAAACTACAGAGGCAAGATGAAATTATTTAGTAAAGACAAAACTGTTGCATTTTTTATACCATCAGTATATGCATATAATAACAATTCTCTTGTCTTGTCTTATGTATACTTGGCTTGGCTTTCACCTTCTATATATGAAATTATGCTACAATTATTACAACAATGTTACATGATTTTCTATGATTTTTTTATGCATGTCTACGTTTACATTATATTATACAAAAGTAGGGAGAATGTTGGAGCCATTATTCTTTTTAATTGTCATCACAAGCAACTTTAAGTGTCGTTCAAGGAATTGAGAAAATTGGATAACATGACATGATGAGTGCTTTGCTGCATTTTATTACTTTTTTACCTTTTAATTTACTATACTGCTATCTCATGTCTCCTCATGTAATAAGAAGCTTGTATTTACCGTAAGACTTCTGGTAATAGCTGAATGTAATATTAAGCTATACTAAATGAAAATCTCCAGTTTCTTTTGCTAGGGGTCGAGTTTTCTAGGCTTATGATTCTATATGGAGTCCGCTATATGCTCTCTATAGCAGTTTCCATATAACATCATAAGCTTAAAAAAACTCGACACCTATAGTCATATAGCATATAGATGTAAACCAAACGAAGTATTTTGTCGTTTGCTATTGTAGACTCTAAAGAGAATGAAATACTGGAGAACTTCTCCAGAAGAACATAACACGAGTAAGAAAATTAAACCAAGAATCTCCTGACTCAGGAATAGAAAAANCAAACGAAGTATTTTGTCGTTTGCTATTGTAGACTCTAAAGAGAATGAAATACTGGAGAACTTCTCCAGAAGAACATAACACGAGTAAGAAAATTAAACCAAGAATCTCCTGACTCAGGAATAGAAAAATGCTCCACGTCGAACCAAAATGCATTTGATACTGTCACACCAAACGAGAGTCTTACTATACAGTTTTCTATGTTATTTGTGCTATGTTTATGGGCATGTCACAACAACAAGTCTCAAGGTCTTCCACTCTCGATTCCAGCATAGTCATCTCAATGTTATCATATCATCAGTGGTTACATAAAAAAAATTCAACTCTGGTTCTGGTATAGCTAAGTAAAATAACTATAGCAGTTGTGTGTTGATATTTAGTTCTCTCTCTCTACTGCGTAAAGTTAAAAATAATCCTCTTCTTCTTGCCCTTCATTTGATTCTCCAAAGATTCACTTTAGTATCATTTTCTTCTTCCTTGTTGTAAGTAGATAGCAAGAGAGTCTCTTGTTGATACTTTACTACTTTACTATTGCATTAGTCAAAATTTTTAGACTGAGAATTTAGATAAAATGTGGAAAGTTTTACGCTCAGCTATTTCTTCACCGGCACTTAAAGACATTGTTGCTAAAAGATCTTTGGCTACTGCAGCTGCTGTCAACCCAAATCCACATCCTGAGATTTTGTATGAATGGTGTAAGTTTAATATTTTCATATTTTTTTACTAGCCGGCATATTAACCAGCGTTAATGACAATATTATTTCCCATTGTAAAATGTCATAAGAATTCTTAATCTTAGGTTACTTTAATTTCCAGTTGTAGATATTTAGAGTATACTGGAAATAATTGTAATGTGGTGGTTGACCTTGTCCTTTCCTATCACTATGCTACATTTTATCTTCCATCTACTCAAGTAGTATCAAATGACATGCATTTATTTACATAATATAGATATAAAATCGGCTTAGAGATTTATATTAAACTCTCATGTGACATTGTAATTATTTACTGACCGCAAGTGTACTATTATTTTTAATATTATTATTTTATTGTTTTACTACAGATCTTCATCAATAATGAATGGAGAAAATCCATTTCCGGGAAAACATTCAATACAGTGAATCCAGCTACTGGTGAAGTGATTTGTCAAGTTCAGGAAGGTGACAAGGCTGATGTTGACTTGGCTGTTAAAGCTGCTCAAAATGCATTCAAGTTTGGTTCAGGTAAATACATAGAAAAATGAGAATAAATTAGATTGTTGTTATATTATAAATTATTTTTTAGAGTGGAGAACGATGGATGCTTCAAAACGAGGAGTTCTACTTAACCGATTGGCTGACTTGATGGAAAGAGATCGTCTTTACTTGGCTAATTTGGAAACATTAGATAATGGGAAACCATTTAATGACTCTTATCACTTAGATGTCCCTATGTCAATTGGTGTACTTAGATACTATGCAGGTTGGGCTGACAAAAATCATGGAAAAGTTATTCCAATGGATGGGAATTATTTTGCTTATACAAAACATGAGCCTGTAGGAGTTTGTGCACAGATCATTCCGTAAGAGTTGTTAATTAGTAATATATTAATTAAGTGATGATATAAAACTGGTTCTAAAAATATAGATGGAATTTCCCTATCTTAATGGTGGCTTGGAAGCTTGGCCCAGCTTTGGCAATGGGAAATACTATCATTATGAAACCAGGTAAAAACTTTATTGGTCTGCTCTTAAAAATCGTGAGAGTTGTAAAAAATTATTTTAATTAATTGTAGCTGAGCAAACACCATTGACAGCATTGTACATTGCTGAATTAGCTCGTGAGGCTGGATTTCCAGCTGGAGTTCTTAACATGATTCCAGGTAACATCAATCAATATATGAAATATTGAAATATTATTAATTTAATTAACTTGTCTCTTCTTTGGACTCTTGTGATAGGATTTGGGCCAACTGCTGGTAATTAAAACAATTTTATTAATGATAAAAAATAGACCAGGATTAATTAAGCTAATTATTTAATTAAATAGGCGCAGCTCTAACTACTCATTCTGGAGTTGATAAAGTAGCTTTCACTGGAAGTACAGAGGTCATATAAATAAATAATATATTTTATAACTATTATAACCTAACTAATTTAATCTCGTCCAATAGATTGGAAAAATCATTCAACAATCAGCAGCCACCAATATTAAACGGTATACAGAGGTCATATAAATAAATAATATATTTTATAACTATTATAACCTAACTAATTTAATCTCGTCCAATAGATTGGAAAAATCATTCAACAATCAGCAGCTACCAATATTAAACGGTGAGCTATTTAATTAAAAAAGTAAAAAAAATATTAAATACAATTAAGCTATATTTTAATTTCTTCAGAGTAACTTTAGAACTTGGAGGAAAATCACCAAATATCATTTTCAAGGATGCTGACTTTGACCACGCTGTCAATATGGTAAGGAAATTAACATAACGTACTAATGACGTACTCCTCCACTAATTAATTTTTTTCTAATTCTAGGCTCACTTTGGTCTCTATTTCAATCAAGGCCAATGTTGTTGTGCTGGCTCTCGAGTTTTCGTCGAAGAAGGAATTTACGACGACTTTGTAGAAAAAAGTGTAGAGCTAGCCAAAGCTCGTAAACTTGGAAATCCCTATGATTTAACAACAACTCAAGGTCCTCAAATTGACAATGAGCAATTTGAAAAGATTTTGAGTCTCATTGACTCTGGTAAAAAAGAAGGAGCTAAAATGTTAACTGGTGGAGGAAGATATGGAGATAAAGGCTATTTTGTTCAACCCACTGTGTTTGCTGATGTTCAAGATAACATGAGAATTGCTCAAGAAGAGATTTTTGGCCCAGTTCAACAAATCTTTAAGTTTAAATCTACTAATGAATTAATTGAGCGTGCTAACAAAACTGTTTACGGATTGGCTGCAGCAGTTTTTACTAAAGATTTAGAAAGAGCTTTACATTTATCAAGTGGACTTCGTGCTGGAACTGTTTGGGTTAATTGTTATGATGCATTTTCACCTCAAACACCTTTTGGTGGATTTAAAATGAGTGGATTTGGAAGAGAGCTTGGAGAATATGGACTTCAAAATTATACTGAAGTTAAATGTGTCACTATCAAAATGCCAGAGAAGAATAGTTAAATTACTATAATAAAAATGTCCCGTTGCAAAAAAAGAAATATATTCCTATTTATTTTCTCTAAAATGCAATATAAATATTTGTCTTAATTCTCTCTCTCTGTATTTCTCTTTCCCAAAAATAAAGTGTTTACTCATGTTGCAATAATAATAATTATCAAATTATCATCTTATTTGTATTTTTCTTCCTAAATTGAGTCTTTTTTCTTTTCTGGAAAATGTCATGAAAAAATGATAAGGGAGACAAAGTTGTTTTTCTCGAAGTCAAATCACTTGGGAATTTCTCTGCTTATCTCTATATCTCTTATCAAAACTAATTGTAGTCAATATCTAAATTCCTGGAGATACTTAATTATTTCAATTATCTAATAAATATTTCTCAAAAAGTGAGCTACTACAACAATTACAATATGGGCAACAATCAGAGTAGAAATGAATCAAGAGAATACATTTCTCCTTTTGAAATTGACTTGGTAAGAAACATGAAAGTTAATTGAAACAGATTTTTTAATTCTAACTGAATGGCTCGTAGTGAAAATATTGATGAGAAAAGTCTTCAGGAAATTCAAGAGAATTCTCCATTTATTGGAATGTCCAGTGAGTTGAATAATTAATAAAAATGTCCTGAGTATTATTTTTTTCAAATGTTTATGTTGTAGAGTTGGAAATATTGAGTTTACATACATTATGGATCTTCAAACTTTGATCCTATAACTGATGTCTCGGTTCATTTAGTATTTTCTATGATGGACTCACTTCGTAAATTGAGATTGTCTGAGAATCAGAATAATGTAAGAAATATGACATGGTGGATTTTATATTTGTAGATTTCTGAGCAGTGCAAGGAACAGTATCCAGGGCTCAGCATAGAAGAATTCTAAAGCAAACTAATTTGATTCTATATACTATTGTCAAAAAATTAATTTTATTCAACTTACGTTACGAATAACTAACATTGTCATTCTATCTACTCAATTATACTATAAACTACTAGATTGCCCTTGTACAACATTTTTCTTACTAACTTTAGTCTTTTTCTTCCCTTTTTTACTCGACGACTCAGCATTTTCAGAATCAGCATTAATATTTTTAGATTTAATTAATGGAGGACGTTCACAAGATAAATTAACAGTTGCTCCATACTCTTTACTAATATTAAAACTACCAACACTAATCTTATCTCTGTAGTCTTCACCTAATCTTTCTACTAACAATTTTTCTACTTTATTTTGTTCTAACGCTAGTTCAAAAGCTATTGACGAATCCATTGACTCTAATACTGATCTTTGCACTTTAACTTCACATAAGTCAGCTCCATTAATTTGAATTACTAAATCTAAATTATAATGTTGATCAACTTCCGGCCAACTTTGAAGCCAGATGTCATTTTCTAAATTAAATGTTGATCCAGTTAAATTAGCTACTGAGCGAAAAGACTCCCAAAGTTGAGCTGAGAATGCGGGCATTATTGGATACATCGAGATGAGTGCTGTTCCTAATGCTCGTTCTATTTCATAGCTATCGGCCCAATATTTTTGTGGAACTTTCTGTAATTAACATAAATTAGATTAATTAATATCTTAGTTTTTTAATTAAGTAAGGCCAACTTTGAAGCCAGATGTCATTTTCTAAATTAAATGTTGATCCAGTTAAATTAGCTACTGAGCGAAAAGATTCCCAAAGTTGAGCTGAGAATGCGGGCATTATTGGATACATTGAAATGAGTGCTGTTCCTAATGCTCGTTCTATTTCGTAGCTATCGGCCCAATATTTTTGTGGAACTTTCTGTAATTAACATAAATTAGATTAATTATCCTCTTTTTAAATTAATTAAGTAGTACTTAAAACTTACTCTTATGGAAGCAATGAGAGCTTGAATTTTACTAATGACTACAGAAACTTGTGACGTCGTTCCATAATTCCAAGTTATTCCTTTTAAATAATAATTCCTGGCATCAAAAATCTCTGCTTCTATTTTGGCAACTTCGGTTTCTTCATAAACAGCAAATTCATCAGAGAAATCTTTGGCATTTGTGAATTCTCGTAGTGTGAGCCAAACGCGATTTTGCCATTTCATAAATGAATTGAGATCTATGAAAAAAATTTAATTATTGTAAATAAATACTTAATAATAATAATAATTGACCTACTTTCCGTTGGCCACTTTCTTGTTGACACTGGAACAATCTCAGCCATGATGAGTAACCTCATAGTATCTAATCCATGTTGTCCAATAACAATTTCAGGATCAATTCCATTCCATTTAGATTTACTCATTTTCTCCCATCGTTTCTCCACTTCTCCTTCACCAACAACTTCCTCTGGTTTTAAATATCTTCCAGTTTTCTTATCCACAAAAGTTTGACCCATCACAACTCCTACAGGAATCAATTTCTCAAATGGTTCTTTGACTTTAACTAAATTCAATGAATGTAGAAAATAAGTCATGAATACTTTCCGTTGGCCACTTTCTTGTTGACACTGGAACAATCTCAGCCATGATAAGTAACCTCATAGTATCTAATCCATGTTGCCCAATAACAATTTCAGGATCAACTCCATTCCATTTAGATTTACTCATTTTCTCCCATCGTTTCTCCACTTCAACTCCTTCACCAACTTCCTCTGGTTTTAAATATCTTCCAGTTTTCTTATCCACAAAAGTTTGACCCATCACAACTCCTACAGGAATCAATTTCTCAAATGGTTCTTTGACTTTAACTAAATTCAAGGAATATAGAAAATAAGTCATGAATCGAGCATAGTACAAATGTAGAGTTGCATGTTCTTTGCCACCAATGTAAATGTCAACAGGTAGATACTGTTGGATTTTATTGGAATCAAAAATCTGCTGCGTATTGTGGCAATCTAAATATCGGAAGTAGTACCATGAAGAATCAAAAAAAGTATCTAAAGTGTCTGTTTCTGGAACCAGAGTATGTGCTCCACAATTTGGACAAGAAGAAATTCCACCAATATTATTAATTTGAGCTGGAGTCGTCACAGGTAAATCATTAATTGGTGATGAATGACCACAAGAGTCACAATTTACTGCTGGAATTGGCGTCCCCCATTTTCTTTGGCGAGAAACTAACCAATCTCTTAATTTTAGTGATGCTGGATAATATTGAAAATTATTTGATGATGATGGCTCAGAGGAGATCTTCATAGTAAGAAAAAAGTTTAGATATTTCTCCCATAAATCTGTCATTGCTGCTCAGCTCAGTATACAAATCTTCATTTAATATTTCATCAACCCGAGAATCACATGATGATGGAATTTTCGGTAGGATTTCTTCTGGAGCTGTAAATACTGGCATTAATTTTCTTCTGATTGGATTAGCCACCATGAAATTGAGAGTAGAAATTCCAGAAGAATTTAATTGTTGTTGTTGTTGGTCAATAACGAGATAATGATCAGGACGAATTAGTAAAAATTTAGCTTTGGCCATCGATTCTGGTGATGTGAACCAAACACGGAGAAATTCACCAGACTTTGAATAAATTGGTAAATCACTAAAAAATCCTGAGACTGGACCAATCCAATGTTTCTGAAGATCAACAATGTCTCTCCATCCTTGCTCTCTTAATGAATTATCAAGTCCTGATGAAAGTTGATTGGCAAAAACACTCGTACGAATAAACCATTGCTTCAACCATTTCTTTTCTACCAAAGCTCCAGATCTCCACCTCCTTCCTTCAGCATCAACTTGTTCTTCAGCTAAAACTGTACAATCAACAGGGTCCCAAAATACTTGTGACTTTTTTCTATATGCTAAGCCTTTTTTCCACAATTCTAGAAAAAGCCATTGGGTCCATTTGTAATATGATGAGTCACAAGTTGCCAATTCTGTTGATGTCCAATTAAAAATACAACCCATATTTATTAATTGGGTTTTCATAAAACTAATATTGGATCTGGTCCATTTTTCGGCATCTAGACCATGATCTCTTGCTGCGTTTTCGGCCGGTAGGCCAAAGGCGTCCCAACCCATTGGATGAATGACCTAGCAAGAAATTATGAGATATATTGATAAAGGTAGAGGAATTAATTAATTAATAACAATCAACAGGGTCCCAAAATACTTGTGACTTTTTCCTATACGCTAACCCTTTTTTCCACAATTCTAGAAAAAGCCATTGGGTCCATTTGTAATATGATGAGTCACAAGTTGCCAATTCGGTTGATGTCCAATTAAAAACGCAGCCCATATTTATTAATTGGGTTTTCATAAAATTGATATTGGATTTGGTCCATTTTTCGGCGTCTAGACCATGATCTTTTGCTGCGTTTTCGGCCGGTAGGCCAAAAGCGTCCCAACCCATTGGATGAATGACCTAGCAAGAAATTATGAGATATATTAAAAGAAAGGTAGAGGAATTAATTAATTAATTAAGAAGTAAAATTACATTGTAGCCTTGAAGTCTATAGAATCTTGCTAAGACGTCGCTAAGAGTGTAAACTCGAACATGACCCAAATGAAGACGACCAGATGGATAAGGGAACATTGATAAAATATATTTAGATTTGGATAATTGACTTCTGGAATTTTCTGCTGGACAGTCTACGCCATAAACTTTCCTTTTCCATTTGGTTTCAATGGATTGCTTTATCTCTAATGTTAGTTCGTCTTCCTATAATTAATTAAATGAATTAGTTAATTAAAATTGGAATGTAAAATAATAATTAATTTAGAGTTTGTTGGATTATTTCTTACGAGAGTAAAAGGTTTAAATGTACTGCAATGACGACGATCTCCAATAAGCCAATTTCTTAAATGGTAACGAGTCCAAGTTGTTTTAATTAGTGTCATGTTGAGTTCCTGGTTTTCAATTAAGTTGTGGTCATCAATATATTTGTAAATATGAAATAAGAAATTAAGAAAATGATGAAAAATATTGACCGGCTGATGAGCAGATTTTGATTCGCGCTTTAGAGGCAAATTGAGATTGTTGTTGTAAATCGTCACATTTTATTTTTTTCTGCATAATTATAACAAAATGCAATAATAATAATTATTAATAATGACTACTGAAAAAGTACTACAAAACTCACTCAATTTACTTAATAGCATAGTCTTTAGGATAATCCCACAATTTAGGAAATTCTTTACGTTCTTCTTCACTATAATCTTCCAATTTCTTTGGCCTGACTCTCAAAGGTCGGATTTGATCTGTAATATTTTCCATTATTGCTTGAGGAACTTTGTCATCA
>VCNE01001652.1:0-22392 GCA_009869805.1 Oncopodura yosiiana
AAATATAAAGTCAAGTCAAATCTCAAAGTAAATGGTATATCTATGTCGCAATAATAGTCATTGCTTGTGTGAAATATAACTTTCAGTGCTGTCTTCTTAATGTGAACGTTGACAGAATTCTAATTTCCAAGCTTAGTCTTATGAATAAGACTAAAATATTTTCCTTAAAATATTAAAATTCAAAGGTACATATAGTGACTAGAAGAATATAATAATACTGTTACAGAAGATGACAATCCCCAAAGGGTTAAAATTCTTATAGTGTTATAAAGAAGAAAGACAATCGAATCGCTGACATGTAAGAGTCTATAAAGTGTAAATATATTACATATATAGTGACTTGACTGCTGAGTCCTTTGTCAATTGTTATTGAATGTCCTACCCATTGACTTTACTATTGTGATGAACTCGTATATAGGCAAGAATATGTAGTATGAAGATTCGATCTGCAATTTGATATGCACATAGTTTTCAAATGACGTACATAGATATACTACAAACTTTTTGTGTTTGCTTATAGTATGCCTTCAACTTTCATTGCAATTCTACCCAAGAGGGCTATACACAATATGTACATATAATATACACAGTGTCCCATGTTATCTCTATCGTTTCCTATTTCACAAAGCCAGTAAATATGTTTTCGAACGTCAGAGACCTACTACTTCGAAAGTATTTGGGCATATCTTGCAAACACTCTGTGTGACATTTACCACACATGTGGTAAAAGCAAAATCTGATTGAAACAATGTATCACACTTTTCTCTTGCTTGTGCGACTTTTAGAATAATTGTTTATTGCAATGCTGACATCTTGCATTCTCAATAAAAAAATCTTGTTATCTACTTTAGAATAATTTGACAGTACTTAACTTTGAAATATAAGAAGAAGAGTATATGGAAGCTTTAACTATGAGAAGAAAAAAGATGCATTCGATTCGACACATTGTATATCATACGGCTTCGAGAACAAACATTTCCAGCAAAAAATTATTCCAGGACTAAAAGCTGGAGTTCTTACATAACAGATGGCGAACATGCTGATGGAGAAAGTTTGTTAGAAAGCATACTGGAAAGGTTTAACAAAAAACATGAGAATCCTGTTAGCATCTCTCATTGCTTTTGGCTCTCTTTATACAATTGCATATTTCTTCCAATATTCAATGAATTTCTTGAGGGTAGAAAATAATGAACTTTTTTATATTGATGATGAATTTGAAAATATTTATAATCTTTAGGGCACAAATACTTCTCTCACGATAAAGTTTAGTTGGAAAAGCTTTTTGAGTACTCAAAAGTCATGTGAAAGCCCAAAAATTCTCGTTTTGGCTTAAAGGAAGAAAAAAATATATTTCTAGTGTTATGATATTACGACAAGTGTTGATATAGAAGATTAGTTTCAAAGAAGACATATATCGACCTGCTCCTCTACTCAACTCATCAGTTCATTTAGTATAATACTTCTCAAAAACTCAAAATTGTATCAAAGATATAGAGAGATTTGTTGACATGAAGCAATTTATAGTTTTCAGTTCCTCTCTCTCTCTCTCTCTCTCTTTCTTTTCATGATTAGCAATACAAAATGTAGTAAGTAAACCAACCGACAAAACTGCAAAGTGAAACCATTCTGCTCTTTTCTCTTTTACTCTCTCTTGTGTATTGTAGACGTAGTTGTAGTAGAAGATGTGGGTAACTTGTTGAATCAGCAGTTTCAAGACAATTTCTCTTTGTCTTGAATGTTCTATTAGACTGAAAATGAGCAAGATAAAGAATCCAGGCATTATTTTTTCTTCTTGTTGCAAACAATGAAGAATATAGAGAGCTATATATATATAATACATCTTACTCCATTACATTTATAGCTTTTATGTCTTAGCCTAAAAAACATACATAATATGTGTCAGTTTTGTTCTTTACATAACGTTAATCATCATTCTCGACAATTTTCAAGTGGATCAAAGTATTAAATTGTGCATGAGAAATATTACTACTACACATATTATATAGCTCTTTATAAAATGTGACAGTCTAGTAAACACTAAATTGATCGCTTCTCTAAGGATATCAATATCTATGACGTAAGAGACTACTATGGTTTGCTCTATAGCCTCAAGTTTTGAGTCTCTCTACTACACTATTATTATGTCGTGTGTATAATATAATAGCAATATCAAAGTCGATGTGGCTTGCTGGACTGTGATGATAGAAACTACTAGAGTGAAATATAATACTTTTCATTCTTCCTTATAACTCTAGCATATGAGATAAGATCACTCTGCTCCATTTACAAAAGCTTTTCTATAAATTGGCACATATTTTACACAAGGACGTCTGAGAGTAAGAAGCTATTATAAACGCTTATATATAGAACTAACAGATCTAAGAATAGGTTTCTTATTCTTTTTCTACTGTAAATGTATTCGCTGTGATAGCCGTGTATTTTATTTCAATCTGGAAGAATCTGATCAAAAGTATTATTCCAGGTGCAAAAACTTGGTTTTAGAGAAATAGAAAACTACTGCTGTTATTTATACCAAACCAAAGAGCAACAAGGTCTTGAAAAAATGACATCGTAATTCCTATATAGCGTGCTGTAGTAATTCTTCCAAAGAGTGTTCCCATTCTCAAAAAAGTTTTGTCCTTGTTGCGTAAACAGAAGTGCGTCATCATCAAAGGCGGGTCGATGTCACACGCATTGAGCTAGAGATAGAGAGAACTTCATACATTCATATTGCACATTTACTACTAAAGCAGGCGTGTATAAAAAACTATATAGAGAATAACGATAGATACGTACATATATTTTTCAGTTTTCCAACTCTAAAACTTTTTCCTATGTGCAAAATATCTTTCTTAGACTTCTTCTGTAGGCTCGTTTTCACTCGTGTACAATGTCGTTTAACACCGAAGAAAAAAGGAAGAAGACAGAAAGAGAGAGAGAGTGAGAGAAAAGAAAAACTCTGAACTTAAATTCTAATTTCTACACACAACCGGAAACCTAGTCTCAAGTTTCTTCACCGCTACACCTTATATTATGTACTTTGAAATGTACTTTTTATAATAGTAGAAAGATTTAGGTTAAATGAGATTCTATATAAAGAAAATACTCAAAGTAGTTTTTGAGCTTAGTGCAAATAGGAAAATAAGTTAGTTTTCATCTATACTACTTTACAGCTATATAGCACTTTAATATGTACTTAGTGTTGTGAAAATATCCTGAATACTTCCTCTTCACTCCTTCTTTCGTGAGCACTATATAGTTATATAAAAGCTTTAGGTTACGTTTTAGATATATTGTATCAGCATATCTCATCTCAAGTTTCTCTATCCTTTAGCAAAAGAGACAGAAAGTGGTTTGGCTGTCATGTCATGCTCAAGCAAATTTGAGTTTAGAAGAAATACTACGTAAAAGACGTAAAGATTTTTTTTTCTAAAAGAATTATTACACTAGACAATATAATGTCATGTGTCTAAGCTTTTATTTCAAGTAACAATTTTCAAGATATTAAATATATTTTTTTTATAAAACAAATCATTCTCCTCCTCTTTACTTTTGCTTTCAGCTACAACACACACATATATAAAAGTATACATGTTGACTGAGAGAGAGTAGAGAGAAATATATCGATTTGTACTACTCTAGGCTAGGAGTTTTCCAAAATTCAACCTACTCTAGACTTTCACTTTCTCTTTCTACTTTGCTCTACTCTTCTTCCTCTACTTTCTCTTTCTGTTGTTCCATTCTACACTAGGTCGTCGGAACTAGAGCTCATCTCATCTCCGGCTTTTCTCTCTCTCTCTTTTCTCTAAAGTACGAAAACTATAAGCAGGAGCATTTGGGAATAGTATTTTCTACTACTTTTCTACTAGTGATGTTCTGAGTTGAGCTTTCATTTCTATACTCTTTTGCTCACTCGTCTCTTCTTCTTTCTCTTTCTCTATCTCTAGTTATATATCGGACTGAGTCGCTTACTATCGTACTAGCTCGCCAACTTACAACATTGAGTTAGTTTAGTAATAGTATACTCTCTACTATTACAATGTACAATATGGCTAGACGTATTATACATGGCATGGTTTGTTATATAGTCTCATCCAGAGTAGTAGTAATAGTAGAAACCAAACCAGCATCAAATTCTATATGTAATAACTCTGAACTTTTGCAAGGTAGTAGCAATAGAGAGAGAGTAGAGCACTAGCAGCTTAAAGAGAGAGTTCTATAGAGAAAATTGTGTGAGAAAGCCAAACTAGGAGAGAGAAGAAGAGGTTCGAGAAGAGTGTATAGTTGTAGTATGTCGATCTCTCTAGTCTGGAGAATTGCAAGCCTAAATAAAACTTGAGCAAAAGCTCCGACCAAACGAGCAGGAGACCGACTCATATATACAAAACTTACACATACTCTAACTTTACTAGTACTACCACCATCATAATGTAACATTGCTATCTCTTGCTGCTTTTAGAACTCAACTCAACTGAGCATTCTACTTTTCCTATCCATGCTTTCTTTCTTCCCAGAAGCTTCTGAGAGAGAGAGAGAGTTCTGTGTGAAACTTTCACTGATGTAAGCAGTCCTGTTTTGCTCCTTGGCAGAAGTGAGCCTATTTCTCTCTTTCTCTCACTCTCTTGCACTCTCGCTTTTATTATTATTCTCTCTCTCTCTCCTATTTTATCTCGCCGCTCGCTCGCTAGCTTTCTCGTACATACTTAACTAAGTGTTGCAACTACAAGTACTTTCACTCACTCAGTTTCAGTTGCCGGTGAATGTTGTATTGTATACACTATTAAGCTAACGAGCAGAGGAGTCAGCATGTGTGAGAAAGAGACAATGTTATCTATTATTAGCGACACATTATATTGAAACTATTAAACAATTAAAATAAGCACTCTTCTTAGAAAAGTGCTCCTGGATTATTGATAATTAACACTTAATAAGAAAATTGACTTTTTATATCAAGTGCATCTGAGTGTGCCAAGATAATCAATTGAGACTTAACAAGTACTTTTTAATGCAAATTTAAGAACGTATAAGCAAGTCCACATGAGGTAGGAAAAATAAGCGATATTTCAGTTACAGGTGGGCCGGAAAAGTTATACTGTGAAAAAGATTGATACACGACAGAACATAACATGCTTACCGCCTACCTGCCAACTAAACTTTGTAATAAATAAGCAATCAAGAGAGAGTAACAACACGAGAGGTACATATAGATACAGTACAAAAAAAGTTCCTCCTAGTGAACTGTTCACTCTCACATCTATTCTCTTGACTTGATCTCTATTTTCTTTTTCTTGTGTGTGTATGTGTGTGATATTATATATAAATACAATCTGGTGTCCTTGCCAAGAAGCATTGGTGATGTGATACATGAAATACACAACAGTGTGACGGGATTTACGTAGTAAATAACGACACGTTGTTCTACATGGAGCTTTCTACAGACATACTACAATCGTCTGCCAACTTTTGATCCTTACGTCGTCTACTTCTCTCTCTATCTCTTTATAACATGTGCAAAATACAAATATAAAAACGAAGAGAGCAGCAGCTAGGAGCACGAGAGAGAAAGTAAATTGTGTAAGAAGATATATAATATCACAACATAGAGAAAAGGTTAAAGTGAATCATAAATATAAAGAACAATTCTCCATTATTATTACAATAAGAGCTCTATGTAGATACACACAAGTTGAAAATTATATTTATGTACTTTGTTAAAGAAGAAAGAGAAGGAGCAAGTTTTGAAGAAAGGAGAAAGCGTGGAAAAGTTTTCCAGTGATGCGTGATTATCGCATCCTCCTTCTAACCATTGTTCTAAATTAAAACAAAAGAGATTCACAAATATACCAACGTACCACTAACGGTGGCTATTATACAACTTTAGTATTGTATCGTCCAAGAGACTTTAATTTACCTTCAAAGATAATTTCCAACAGTTGTGTATATATTATGTATATTAAAGTGACAAATTATGGCACGAGAGAGAAATGAGCAAAAGTTTCACTGCCAAGCGTCATAATTATATACATTTGCTTTTCAAAAAGTCACCAAGTAAACTACTTTACATCTACTACAAAGTATCGTACATTATCATAAAATCAAAGAAAATCGAGTCTGAGTCGACAATCAAATTATA
The DNA here is from genome assembly GCA_009869805.1 of Oncopodura yosiiana. NCBI lineage: Eukaryota > Metazoa > Arthropoda > Collembola > Entomobryomorpha > Oncopoduridae > Oncopodura > Oncopodura yosiiana. Next base: position 6,134 of record VCNE01001652.1, read on the forward strand.
TACAATCCTGTATACTTCAACAATGTAACTATATATACTATATCCCCCAAGGATAATCAAAGTTAGTATTAATTTCCTAAACCTAACCTGTCGTCGTACCTGTGAAATAATATAAGTAGCATTTACTTTCTAATTCGACTAGTTGTTAAAAAATACATGTTGGAAAAGAAAGGAAACAAAAAGGGTAATTACTGTTAGAAACAACTAGCAAATATCTAGGAAGAGAAAGTATATGCAAGTGTGGTTTTATTCCTCTACCTCATGTCATACATTTTTTGCATAATGTAACCAAAAACCACATGCTATAATAATAATAACATATACCTTGTTTTTATTTTGTCTCAACCCATAAAACTCAACTCACGCATTCTATGCATGTGGGCTCAGAATGTTGAAATATATAAAGAGTTAGTAGCATTACATAAAGTAACTGTGATTCCTTGGAAAAGGAAAACCCTGAAAAGAAGAACTAAGCTATAATAGTCAGTCTAATGTGATCAATGTAACAACAAAACAAGACATCATATAACATTTTGAGAAAAATCAATAAGGATCATCATGAAACAGTTGCATGGTTTCTGACTAAGCTTATTATGATAATGATTAGTATTACTCTTATTGTTGTCATCCCTAGAACTCTCTTACCAACTATTTGCCAAGGTAGACAACACCGTCATTGTCGTTCTTGTTGTAAAGAAGCACAAGATTCTTCTTCTTCCCTACTACTTGACTCTGTTACTCGGTATTTCATTTTTCTTTTGCGGACTTTGTACATTCAGTGGCTCATGTACTATTCCTATGTCCAAAAATCATTCACTAATATGATTTCTTCCCATCATCGTAACTTACAAGAGTTGGTTGTTGAAAGGAGCTATTGTAGTAGAGACATGAACGTTTTCTCTGTTGTTCAATTACAATTGTTACAGTAAGAGAAAAGCAAGCTAAAGACAGGCAAGGACAGTGAATATATTTATATAAAAAAAAGATTAATTCCTAATGCTAAACTTAAAAAACTGAAAAATTGCTTGTGTAAAAAACTGTGTGCATCTTGTGTGTGATATAATATTCAGTTCAACTTAAACGTACCTGTCTCATTAATCTAACAAACTCAAAATGCTACTAACATAAAACAACTGAAAAGTGAGCTTTGAAATATTTCTCATTTACTGTCATGTTTTTCCACAGAAGTATCAGATGGGTTTAAGGTGGTGATTAATACATGGCGACAAGAACAAAAAGAGCGACGACAACAAACTACACTCATCACACAATTTTGTGGTGACAACAAGAAAATATATAGAAGAGAGCAAGAATTTTCACATAATAAAAATTCCCACGACGGCTTCTACCTCGCTAATTTCTTCCTCATCGCAATCCACGTTTCATCGGGAAGTAATTAAGATTGATGAGGATGACAAGTATGTTAGAACGACAGAACCAGGTATATACAAAAGCAATGACTAATAATCTTTTAATAGCCTTTGAAATGACTAGAATAGAAGTAGAGTTTGCTTGTTAATGCATAAAACATTAGATACTATTATGAAACGTAACATAGTGTAGAATGTAACACAAGAGGCGGAAGTGACAGGTAGGGTTAATGCTAACGTTTTTTATTGTATGGTTACATATCTCTTTCATTTCATGAAAGAAAAGGATCAAAAGTCTTTTTTTCTAACTTGGTTGTCAATCACTAATAGCAAGCGCGTTAGACAACTTTCACCTGAGCTGAACTTGTCATTTATCTAAGAGTTAGTATATATGTTATCTTAGCTACTTCAGCTTGTACTTGCTATAGCATGAGAACCAAAAAATATCAAAGCAGAAAAGTTAGCTTTCTTTTATTTGGGTTAGCAGTTCATGATACATTTCTTTTTTCTTTGTATGTATTACATAATACTACCTATACGTGGTAACTATAATGCTACGATAGGAAAAGAGAAAGTGCCCACATTTACTTATAAATGTTCCAAAAACTTCGTATGAGAATTAGCGTTGACCTCATGCTGAGGTTAAAACTTTCAGTATCTTCTTTCTTTTACTTTACTCCACTTACATACTTACTACAGAAAACGATGTCTATCAACTGAGTTAAGAGTCGAGCGAAAAAAGTCGGCTTTCCCACGAGCTTTTTTTTACTTGAGAGAGTTGAAAGGAAACCAAAAAAGGTCGAAAGAAAGAACTGGTGAATTAAAGGGAAGGAAGTAGAGAGAGAGAAAAGAGGAAAAGAGTTAGTTTTTCTACTTTTTTCAAAAGAAATGGCAAGTCTAAGAAGCCTTAAAATATTATAATATTGGTTTACTATAGAATAGAAAAGGAGTTGGATTTAACAAAGTTTCTTATAGTTTTAGTAGTATTATAAATGATAAACCATTATGATAATAAATAATAATCTATAGTAGTATATAGTGAGGATATTAGATTGTGTTTCAAGATAGAATATTATGCCTCCTTTTGATTGTAATGTATTTCGAGAGTATTGAGTGACGCTTAAAGTGCGCGTGTAACATAAACAAACTAATACAATATTTAGTAGGAAAAAGACTCACTGCTATAAGAATTGAACACCTTCTGAGCACTGCCCATTACCAAGATATATATATATATACTTGTAAATGTAATATTCAATGTCCATCTATACAACGTATACAATGTTGTACTACATTCCAGAAAAACAGCAATGAGTATTAATGTTGAGAGTAGAAATATGATTGAAGTTGTGAATACCTTAGCTTCTTCATTTCCTATGTAAATCTATCTACTATACGCACATACATATATATGACAATGTTGAATGTGCGTGACGCAAAAAGAGAGCCGATACGATCAAATGTATTTGCTATGCTATTATATTCCAAATTTAGTTCAACGAGTTAGTTGAGAGTTGTTCTTTATGTTGTGTTCTATTGTAGTTTGGCTCATCAAACAAATGCAAAATTCACGTATTTTATTACCAAATGCATGTCAGCACAAAGTATCTGAGTTCTTGGAAGTATATATATATATATATATAATAAAATAAAAATTACATTTGCATACATCAAAATGTTCTACATCACAAAAAGGGGAGACAATGAGAATATATCACAATATATATATAAAGGCTTTAGGAAATTGAAAGTAGAGCATGGTTCAGATATAAAATATTATATTATCTATCAATATGATATTCAACAAGATCAAAAGAGACGACGTGCAATACCAATTCTCAATTTCTGCGAGTCTATGAGGAATATCTTATTTTACTACGAAATAGAAAAGAAAATCTTATTAGCCTTTAAGTTAAGTTGAACAGAACTCATTGTCCATTCTGGCCTGATCCTATCTATCGACCTTTACTGCTTTAGATATTATTATTATTTTCAAGTCAATTTTCTAGTTTGTACACAGAGAAAATTCTAGCCTCTAAGGTATGTTCAAATAGAAATTATAGAAGAGAAATAATTGGAATGTAGGTATGTATTATATATATGCAAGGTGAGAAAGATGGTACGTGAGTTAGAAGGGAAATATGTGTACGCATAAACATACATTATAAATGACATGCTCTGAATTTACTCTTGTAAAGTAGTTCCATATTTTCTCCAATTTGTGTGTAGATTCTCTCTCACAGCTTAAGGCACTCTTTGCATTTGGTATACCATATAAAATTTCTACCATAAAGATCAATTTTAAGAACAGATGCCATATATAAATGTAATAAAGGTAGGTGGATCAGAATAAAATCTAGTAGAGCTTACAAGGAAAAGTGATTAAGTGATTTTATGAAGTAAATAAAATTACCAATTAACAATATAAAATGAAACTTCAATAATAATAATAAATTGTTTTATGAGAACTATTATGCAGTGATAAACCTAAATGTAATTGCTCAGTTTATTATTACTCATCGTTATACTCAAAAAGTTGAAATGTTATTTACACTGCTAAAGTAAGTAGTACTTACTAAGTGCATACGACGTGAAGGAAGAGTTCTTTATGAAGTGTAAACTCCTGTAATAAAAGCAGTAATGTACATAAAGCCATAATGTGTTAAAAATGCAAACATTTTCTTCTCAAACAGTTGCACTATACTATAGTGTACAAGTGAGTGTCATCATTCTATATTAGATACTGTACTGTATACATATATATACTAAGCTATGTTTGCTCACAAGATTTTCTTTAGTAAGGAATTTCTAGTTTTCTTACTTTTGGAGTACTTTAAAGCAATTTTGTAGAGATGCTGTAAAACCAACATATTACATATAATGTCAACTTGAAAGATCCTCAGCTTTAGAATATTCACACAGTATAAAACCTATTGCAGAAGAGACGAGAGAATATGAATTTACATTATCATTTGAGGTTAACTTAGAATTTAAGCAAGAGAGAAAGAAAACCAACTCAACTGGAAGAATTCACAAGAAAATTTCTTTAGCACAATTCTCAGGTTCTTACCCAAAGTTTTAATAATAAGTCTACATAATTTGAACTTATTGCTGCAGATGAAATTAGAATTACAGTCCAACTTTTCTTATTTTAAGAAAACCACAGGAGAGAGAGTCAGAGAGATATGGAATTTTATGTAACTGTCACAAAAGACTTGTACTATATGCACTAAATTCACTAATTACTTAACACTTGATACTAGTTATAACATCAAAGTTTCATTTTGTCCAGTTAGCTTTCTTCTGCTGTGTGTCATGTTTTGCTTTGATACAAAGACTAAAAACATTTTTATTGAACTTTCGATCTGAACTTAAAATATTTGATCTTTTATGAATTCACAAAATTTGTGTAGTAACTTTTGCTTTTATTCATATTACTAGTTTGCTCAAAGTTTTTGATGATATTTTATATTCATCATTCAAACTCTCAGAATCGGAGATAAAGAGAGAGGCTCCATAGAAATGTTCCAATTAGAGAATTAGTCATTGTTTACCACCATCATCCAAACTTCGAAATTGAACTTTATACATGTATAAATGCATCATTCAATTTTCTGTAGGATCCTGTTTCTAGCATTAGAAACCCACATAAATAAAACCAGGAGACTAATAGAATTTGTATAATAAGAGAGAGTGCCAATCAGCAGAAATGAGAGAAAGAGAGAGTCACATATAAATCCTTTTCTAGTGGAGATGAGATGACGGTTGTATAATATAGTGAAAGTATTATGTATATGTATATAGAACGTCTATATGTACAAAAGAGGTATGTTATGTTATAAGGTAAGTCATAAATAGATCTAGTAGAGAGTATCTGTAAAGTATAATGTTGTCGTATGCAGACAGATTTCCCATTTTCACTTCCCTAATGATAATAATAACAGTCATAAAACACAAACTCTAAAAGAGGCTTTAGTGAAGTGAGCTTATAGTTATGTATACTAGAAGAGTAGACTAATAGAGAATTAGCAAAGAGAAAAGTAGAGAGATATCCGTTGCTCTCTTTCAAAGGTTCAACTACGTGAAAGTGTTACGTCAATAGAAAAACTAAGTGAACCATGTTTTTCCTTTGCTAAAAGAGTAAGGACTCTCATTGGACTAAATTGTCAATAAATCAGGTAAATGTGAAGAGAATTAATAGGGTACACTAAATCATTGCGATACTGTCAACATTGCACTATACATCAGTTGCTTATTATATAAAAGTTTCTCCTATTATTAATATCGCATAAATCCATAAAAATCATTTGGTAATAAATCCCAATATAATTTGGTTGCTTTCCTTCTCTTTCTATGTAATTCGGAAAATCGTCTAAACTATCATAATACAGAATAACTCACCTGTGGTTTTTCTAATAAGTAAACTTTGATATATATACAAGTGTGGAAACAAGAAGATATAAATATTCTGAATCTGTAAATGTAAAACTCTTGTACATTTTGCTACACAGTATGACATTAACTATACGACGACTCTTATGACACTTGACTTTTATGAGTAGGCATGGTAGAGAGAAGATTACGTGCATTTCAAACTCTTCTTTTCAGCTGTCTAACTCGAGTAACGTTCCAGCTTCTTGCCTTTCTGTGACTTTTTTCTATATAATAGTAGCAGTGTGTCGTGTCTGTCTCTCTCAATGGGATTTATTTATGAATTTCACCTTATTATTCTATTCATGTTTGCCTGAGATGCCTTATATAGAGTTTTTTTAGAATAAGAAGAAGAGAACATTGCATGAAAAGAGTACATTACAAGCTCGTTATATATTTCCATATGGTTGTTGTCTACTTGTGAGAGTTACATCAGGTTGCTTATATTCTTTTACTTTGTTTTGTATAATAATAGTGTCATAGCTATCATATGTATGATAGCTCACAAAAAGTATTATTTCACTTGTTCTACTCTTTCATGATCAACAATATAATAAATAAGGTATATATAAAAAGAAGTATATTATTTTATACCTAGTTTATCATTTTAAATTTTCTTCTAATGTGTATACACTGTATATTATATATGTACTCTTATGATTTGCAGTTTGATACTTTTGCTCTCTACTAATACTTCGTTACCAATTTGAAAGTAGATACTCTTAGCTTACTCTAGAGAGCCTCTTGAGTCTTACTGTGTTGTGTGTTTTACATACATATGTATAACGAACCACTATAGTGAAAAGAAAATTAAAGTACGTCTATGTGTATAGTAAGCAACAAGAGATCAAAAACTTTCCATGTTCAATTGACGCCATAAAGTATAAAGCTCATCATTTCATAGAGAAAGCAAGGAAGCAAAACAATCACTAGGGAAAAGTTTCAAACACTCTCATAAATTCCAATCATTCTATTGTTGTAGTATAACTAATTTTTCAGGTGTGCTGCATAATATAAGTAGCCATGTCTGAACATTATTAGAATTCTGATGTATAAAGAGAGAAATTATAATAAGCATAAAATGTACATGCAGGATAAACACAACTACGATATAACAGAGCCTTCAAACTCAACAGGTTAGCAAAAAAAACGAATATGGTGAAAATTGAGTGTAGAATGTGGTATATACTGTTGTTTGTACATGCTGTTGGTGTAATAATACATACAAACATATAAAATACAATTCAGTTGTAATGAATGAATGCAACAACAATTTCTTCCTTGCTATCTCAATTCAGAATATGAGTAGCATTGTGTAGTTGAAGGACTTTTGTGAATGAGAAAATTCAGCTCATACCAAGCTAAAAAGTATATAGACCATTTGCTTACTACAAGCGAAATGAGTCGAAGAGTCTAGATCCAAGTGTAGTTCAAGGACTTTTGTGAATGAGAAAATTCAGCTCATACCAAGCTAAAAAGTATATAGACCATTTGCTTACTACAAGCGAAATGAGTCGAAGAGTCTAGATCCATGTCTTGAATTTGGATGCTGGAGGAGTGAAAGTTGTGAAAATCGAAGCGTGACGTTAGAGCTAAAAAGTAGAACAGGAAAAAGCATATGTGATATTTACTTAAATGTATATTTACTTGAGTGAATGAAGAATTGAAGCAAAAGATTTAGTGAGTGTGTACTGTAAATTTCTATTGCTCCTCAGTAACTTGACATGACATTTTAGAGTGGAGGTGGAAAGCTAGACATTAGACAAGGGTGACAAAATCGGAATTTGAGTGAGTGTACTCGTATTCTATTTCCATATTTAATCTCTCTTAGTAAATATATCTCTGTAAACCTATAAATAAATGAGTCTATAGAGAATTAAAATGTGAAAGGTTCAAGACCTAAATTTGTAATCAAATAAATAGTGTAAAGGAATTTGATAACAGACATTGTCACTAGTTGTAGACAGATATGCTATACACTATTTTTTAGTTCAGTGCATTGCTTTCAATAAAATGAATTTTCTTGGTACAGTTCTGGAATTGTAAAAGTCTGGAGATTTTGCGTTGTAAACAATATTCTTAGTAGTCACATTGTTGTACAACATTTCTGCTGAAGAAATACATATATATATATATAGCAGTTTTCCCAAACTTTTTATTTGCAAAATTGTACTTTACACAATTTACATAAGGTTACCTTACAAATAAAAATAGAAGTGTCTGGAGAAGAATATGACATTGGAGACTTGTTTTATTCAAATCTATTTGTATCTGCAAATAACTACTCATATAAATTCCTATGCTACTACAGATATATAATTGTCGTGAGCCCTGAAGAAGAGAGAAAACGTTGAATGTGTTGCAGAATCTCTCTTCTCAAATAATATTGGTATTGATATTTGTCACACAAGACTGAGTTTTGACTTAAACCTGTTGGAACACAAAACGATACTTCATCTCAATTTCCTCTTCAGTGTGACAAGTCTCCATCAACTTTTAGACTATATAGAAGCTTAAGCTCATTCTTCAGCAAGTGGTCTGAGAGAGAGAGAGAGCAATGTTGTTATATTCCCATAGCTTCTCAAACTATTGATTTTCCGAAAAGAACTTTTCTCTCTTCTCTTACTCTCATGATATCTCAAGGTCTTTCGACATGGACCAGAATCTCAGGAAAGCCCATGGAAGCAGCAGGTACATCGAAACAAGTTCCAGAGAGAAGAAGAAACAAGTGCAGTAGTTCTTTACGCTTACTACTTACAACTATTTTCTCCTCTACTTTTCCACTTTCAGACAAAGTGTACCAAAGTGTAATAGTAGTAAAAAAGAGAGGAATATCTTACATGAAAAACACAGTAGGCTCATACATAGTAAACCGCTCTACTATTTCTACTTCTCTTGTCTTTCAACTTCTTTGCTATGGAACTTTATTATAGACTTTTGTGTGTGTGCGAAAAAGAGAGAAGAGAGAGCACAAAACTCTCTTTCGCAAGTTACAAGGCGTCGTCCTTCCAACCTACCCATATATATATAACTCTCCTGTTTGTTCCGTGTCTATTTTTAGCTTATTATCCTCGCCTGCCCTTTATATATACAACATCGAAAATTTGCCCTTGTCCCAATTTTAGAAAGTTGAGCGTTCATCTCTTCTCTGTGATCATTCAGGATTTCTATACTTATACATACGTTTGTATGTACAATAACAAATATGAGAATAAAAGCTTCATCCTCTTGATTCCTTTTTCATGTATTCTTCTCATTATGAAAGCTATGTTTTTATTCATTATAAATATACACTGATGAATGTTGTTTTTAGTTCAGCTTATATATATTTCCCATGAGAAACTATAAAATATATACAGTAGAGAGAATAACTATATATATATATATTGCTCACTGAAGTATTCTAGTCATCATCCTTATTATCTCATCATGAGATGAGCATTTGCCATTGAATTGTACATGAAAAGTTGAAAGAGATGATGAGTATAAAGTAAGAAGCATAAGCAATAGCTAGAAGCTGTAGCGTGTGGGAACGACATCAAACGAAAACTTTGCTTCTAGCCATAGACATCATATATATAAGAAGAAATAGGAAACTCTGGAGAAACAATAAAGCCTTTGTTGCTTTACTGTTTCATGAGAGAATGAGATGATGATCATGAATGTATATAGTATAAAATACTAGAAGAGAATAAGACTCTTGTCCCTCTTTCATGTCTTCCTTTCTTTCTCTTCTTCTTCTTCTTCTGTGTTGAATGTTATTTCTCTAATGCTTGTGACAGAAGATTATCAAGTACGTCATTGCCCAAGAAGAAAATGAAGCACTTTTTTCTTGAGCACACGTCATAGTTGGAGACGAAAACGACAGTGACAACAACACAGAGCTATTGTTCGTTTCGTACATACTCTGTTTATATAGATGTTTTTTTGGTTGACAGCTTCATTTTGTTGAGTGCAAATGCACAGAAGATGACGACAAGTCTTTGAAATAAGAATAAAGGTCTTAGGGTCATGTGTCACAGATGTCTTATATGATGATATTCATATATTTTGTAAACACAATGATCGGATGAAGTATGTATTAAACGAGATGCAGTATTTAATATTAAAAATTTGAAACTTGTCAAGGTGTCGCGGGACTTTTAAAGAAATTATTTTGAGAATTCATAATATGTTACATGCTGTGTTGCAATTCTGGAAGTTTATTTACTACGCTACTTGGACTACAATAAAGAAGCTAATGCTGTTGGAGGTTTTGGTGTCCTGTTGAGATTTTAATACTTTTAATGTTTTCAAGACAATGCAATGGTAAAGAAAGACAGAGAGTCAGGAGACATCAGTTTTATTATGTGGCTTTTATCAAGCTAAGAAGAAAAAATCCACCAAGAAGAAGACAAAAGACTATATGAAATTACTTGCAAGAGATGTATATATACTAGATATTGTACAACATTGAGATACCTGGAGAGTTTTATGTACTCTGGAAAAAGTTTTTGAACTATATAACTGTAAATATAGTATTCTTACACATACATATACTAACCTCTTTTTTCTTTTTTGTTCTTTTCTATAATTCACAAGCTCACACTTTCAGGTTCTTATCTCTCTACTCAAAAATTCACTCCGTACTAAGTAGGACAATTTACAGAGTTTCCTTAAAACTATTTATTTGTTAACAAATGTTGAATGTATGAGAGTACATATAAGAAAAAAGAAAAAAGTGAGAGAAAAGCACCTTGTGGATCAGACCATAGTTTTATTCAATGCAACAGAGTACACACAATTACACAATAGTTCTCTCTTTCTTGTGTAGTCAGGTAAAAAAAGCAACTTGCACTCACTCTCATTCTGTTTAGTCTCCTCAGTTTCCCAATGCAATAGTTGAAGTCAAGTCAAGAAAAAAGAATAATGGTTGTCAATGTAAGTTGCTCCCAACAGAATTCTCCATAGTACTATTCCTCCTGCTTTCATTTCATTTTCTTCATAAGTGTAAGTGTACTGCAAGAAAATGTACTAGCAATGCAAAAGTTTGTATCACAGGCTGGTGGCCCAAAATAAAACGAAGAGAAAGTAAATGTATACCTTTTCTTGTGGAAGTTGTCTTTCAATTCGTTTTAGAATGCTCTTCTTTCTCTGAACTCAACTACACACGTGTGTACTTCCACGTCTCACTCAAATAACTTTTACTCAATGTTTAGTGGTTAGAGTTTTTTCTGTACTTGGGTCTTTTGCGTGCTGCACAAAATTCAGGAGAAAGTTTCTTTTCTTCTGACAAACAAATGAAAAGTGACATGAAGTATAGTACAAAAAATAGAAAAAGGTACAGAAGAAAGAAAAAACTGCTGAGTAATAGTTTTCATTATGGCTACTTTTCTTCTTTTTTACGTAGTATCACTTTTCAATGGTATCCATAAATACTTGAAACAAAAGTTAAGAACATGCAGGCATATCAAGACTACTACAGCTATGCTGTAAAACACTCAGCAAGAAACTTATACAGAACAAAACAAAATGAAAATAAACCACTTTGTATACTAAAATTTGATTAAAATTTACAATTTTTTCTGTGTCCACTTCATTTTCATTTGGAAAGACATGTGGAAGCACATGTGGTTTTTTTAATAGTGCAATTAAAACAATAATTTTTTGGTGGTAACTACTTTATAAAGTACTTCATTGCGGTGAGGGTGCATCTAAATTTAATGCTATAAAGTACATTAGAGTGGTGCTAAGATAACTAAAAAAAAGAAGCGCCAGATAAAATGCATTTTTCTTCTTTTATTCAAAATCTGAGAATGCTTGTAATGTTGTGTTGTGCAATAATCATAAAATGGACTCACAATGTCACTCTACACTTGCTTAATAGAGGAAATGCAGTGCTGCAAAAAGGCATTAGGAAGTAGAATATATGTCCTTTGATGTACTATAATGACACAATTTATACAAGAGTTTTTAGGACTACGCCTTCTACCAACTTGGTACATTTGACGCAAAGTTTTGTTATCTGCACATAGTATAACTATAAGTAGAACTCTAATGTAACTAATGTAACTTACTTAGAAAGAAAGTATTTTATTCGATGTTGGTTGTGGCACAAGTGAAAGTGAGAGCAATATATTCAAGTGGAGACAACAAATAGACCTTCTTCAGTAGATTAGTGCATCTGCGTGTATCTAAACCTGCTTCAAAGTATTTTTATCTTAATTGTTGAGTACTGTTAACACAGTGGTAAATTTTTAGTTAACTTTTTCAAGAATTAAATTTTTACTTATGTCATTTGGTCAAAGTGGTAATAGGAAACCGTTATTAAAATTCAACTCTGTTTTACACTTTTACACTCTAGTCTAGTAAATTTCTAACCCACATGCTACAAGAGTTATTGTAATGGATTCTACTAGAGTAAAAGGCACATGTTACATGACAAAAGGATTTTTTATGATTATGTGAGTTGAGTAGCAGAACTTATACAATTTAATCGTAGATTCCCAGTCAACCATGAAAAAATTTAACATAGGCATAGGATTGACAAAATTAATCGATAATAATGAACTCAATATTTTCTTTAGATTAGGATTTGAGATTATGTTTGTCAATTGAGTTTACATAAGTATAGGTTTCGTACAGTCAACTGAATTTTACCTTTTGTATTTGTAACGTAATCATAACCATTATGATTTGCAACAATTCTAGCTTCCCATATCCTATATAATATCAAATTCAATTTTATATTTTATGATCAAATTATATAAGCGTAATTTTGTGTATAATAGAAAGTTATAAACAGCAAGCAAGAAACTATCAAATCATAAAAAATCCATATCGTTTACTAAGTAACGAGCCCATTATCATTCGATACATATAGATTAGAGTTTTTTTTGCTTGAGTATGAATGTTAGGAATAGTGTATATACTCATGATGTTTGGCAGTCAACCAAAAAACTGTTGCTGTTTTATGTACACGACACGACGCCACACTTACTAGAAAGACGAGAGAGAGAGAGAGAGAGAGAAGTTGGATTATATATATACATAAGTAGTTTAGTAGGATATAACAAAGTTTTTTTTGCCTTAGTAGCACAATAGTAAACAGGAGAACTTATAAGCTAAATACTAGGGCTATTCGTAGGAGAAAAGTAAAGAGTTGAGAGTTCATGCACTTAGTTTTTTCCACACATACACAGACTTTGATATGACTTGAGAGAAGATTTCTATATGTAATAACTAGCTACAGTTTTAGTAGCTTATTACAAAGTTTTGTAAACTTCTATCTTGCTCTCTTCTCAATTGGTTGTCACTATTAACCTGATTGTCTATTATACAGTTTCTAAACAAGAGTAATGATGTTTACGTGCATACACGTAGATAGAAAGTTTTAAAGAGCAAATTAATGAAGATATGGGCGGGAAGTGAGAGAAGCAAAAGCTCACAATTAATTTTACTCATTTTAATTAAAAATTAATAGCTTATTAGTAAATTGATTTAATTAAATTCATCATAAAGTTATAAAAAAAGCATTTTTCTATTCAACTGTCACACTTGGAATTTTGGACTTTGGTAATTAAGGAAGGATTTCGTATGGGTGTTGTAAGCTCAGCTAGACAAGGTAAAATCAAAGCCCGCTGTCCTGTCTGAGATATCATCACCTGCACCTGATCTTCCTGGAATGTCACCAGGTACGTAATAACGTAAAAACGTAAAAAGTTGACATTGTCAACTGATCACAATTAATCCGGAATCTAATACCAATTTGTTTATTCGAGTGCTCATCATCCAAATACTCAACCTGGAAATGGAGAATCAACCAATTTGCTGTGCAAAATGTTCTAATCCAATTAAGCAAGAAAAAATGCTGTCTTGTTTTACTTGCGCTGAAAGACGTCATCCTGGTTGTTGTGAAGGAATAACACAAGATACTTTAAACTTTATTTGGAGATGTTCTGCATGTATTTTTAATGGAGAGTTCTCAACAGCTGAGTATTCCAATATTGTATCTCAACTGGAACAAAAAGTTACAAGCCTTCAAGGTGAAATAATGAAATTATGTAATCAACTATCAACAGCTTTAGAAAGTTTACAACAACTTAACATCAACAAAACTCCATCACCATCAGCTCAATCACAAATGAATCCTAAAGCATTAATTTCAGACACAAATGTAAACCATAATGAAGATAAAAGCTGGAGAAAATATAATGTTATTGTATTTGGATTTAAAACTAATTTCAACACAACAGAAGAGATCCACAAATTAGTAGAGTATTTATGGGTGAACCAACAAAATATTAAAGAAGTAAAAGTAATTTCAACTCAGAATTCTGCTGCTAATTTGGGCTCAAATAATAATTCATTAATAAAAATTATTTTCCATACCACAAAAGCCAGGTTTGATTTATTGAGAAATGCAAAATACCTTAAAGAGAGTGATAATCCAATCTTCAAAAAAACTTTTATAAAACCTGACTTATCAAAAGCTGATAGAATTTTTCAAATTAATTTAAGAAAACAATTGCAAGAACAAAAGAAGACTATTCAAAATGCTTTTATATTTCAAAATCACATTGTATATAAGTCAAAAACTGGTCAATTAATTAAAGTAGGAGAAGTTTCACCATTTGTCAAATCTGTATCGTCATCATCATGCTATCTAAGTTTTGACAATGAACTCAATGCTGGAGATCTAACCAATAACCAGTCTTTTTTAGACCTAACAATACAAAATCAATTAAATTCTTGAAGAGTCCAAAAATATATGCAACAATTAATATTTCGCATCTAAATGTACAGTCTTATACTAACAAGGTCATTTTAATTCAAGATTTAATAATTAATAATATCGATATATTATGTATTTCTGAAACTTGGTTATCTACTAATACTACTCCCATGTCAATTAATGGCTATAATTTATTTCGTCAAGATAGAGAATCAAAAGGTGGAGGTGGCGTGGCTGTTCTAATTAAAACAAATTTCAAGAGTTCAACTTTGAATGTCCAACAATTTATACAAAAAGAAAGCATATTAGAAGTACTAGCTGTTAAAGTTCAACTAAATTACCTGAAAAGCTTTGTAGTGCTCTGTTGTTATCGTCCTCCGAAATATATTCACAGTGTCATTCAAAGTGACATCACAACAATTGATAATATTTTATCTTATTTTAATCAACGCAACTTTAAAGTAATCGCTACAGGAGATTTCAACCTTCGAGATGATTTGTCAATTGCTATTTTAAATCGTACACTACGCTCTCATTTCTATCAACAATTAATTACTGAACCAACTCGTGGAAAGTATATACTTGATCTCGTCATAACAAACTTAGATAATGTCAAAAATCCAAGGGTTATTGAAGTTCATGTAGCTGATCACAAAATGGTATCGTGTACATTATCAATAGAAAAATGTATGAAAGAACAAAAATATATATATAGTAGAAATTTTGACAAAGCTAATATTGATGCTCTTCGAGCTGCTTTTGCTGAAGTATCTTTTAACTACAGTGACGACGGTACTTTGTTAGTCCAAGAATTCTGTACAAACCTTTTAAACATATACGATACTTTGGTGCCAAGTAAAAGGATAAAAGTTTATGAAGGAAATCGACGTGTTGTTTTATCTCAGAAGACGAAGAAATTAAAAAGTGAACGAGAGATCCTTTATAAAGAATATACTAAGTTGAAATTAGAAAGCTCTCATCATCAATACAAACAAAAATGTAAAGAAGTGAAAAAGTCTTTAATAATTGATACTAAAAATTTTGTAAATTCTCTTATACAAAAAAGAGGTCCTTTTAATGCTGTCAATTCTATAATTAGATTAAACAAGAAGAAAGCGTCAAGTGATGTTAGTGAATTTAATGTGAATGATGTCAACAAATATTTCATAAGTGTTACTAATGATAACATTAATCCAAATATTATTTTACCAATGAAAAACTCTAAAATCAACACTCCTGAAGAATTATTCATGGTAAAACCAATTAGTGAACATCGACTTATGCAAATATGGAAATCCTTAAAACACAGAAATTCAACAGGAAATGATCCTCTAGGACTTTGTAACAAAATGGTGAATCTTTGTATATCAACACCAAATATTTTAGAAGCACTTTTAAATATTGTCAATACATCTCTAAGTACTGGTGTTATAGAAGATTGTCTAAAAATTGCTAAAGTTTTACCATTTCCTAAAATACAATTTCCTAAATCTACCAGTGACCTAAGACCAATTTCAATATTGCCTGTTATTTACAAGATCATCGAATCTGTTGTTCATGATCAACTTACAATTCACCTGGAAAAATTTAATTTAATAGCAGAAAATCAATTTGGATTTCGCAAAAATCATTCTACACTTCATGCACAAATATTTGTTATAGATTTTATTCTAAGAAATTTGGATATCAACAATGTTTGCTTATTAGTAACACTGGATCTTAGAAAGGCTTTTGATCGTGTTGAT
>VCNE01001654.1:0-15659 GCA_009869805.1 Oncopodura yosiiana
AAAAAATGCATACCATTAAATCTGTTTATAAGAGTATCTATAATGGTATTGTGTCTATAACGGTGACTTTTCGAAGTCTCCTATAAAGCCTATCTAAATACATTATATCGCTTCTCTCTATAAAGGTACTGTATATAAGAGTATTCTGCCTATATCGCTGTGTTTCCCAATTTTAGAAAATCTTGCTCTCTCTATAACGGTAAATAAAAACATAAGTAGATCAAATAAGACAGTGACTCATTTTAGTTTTTTATAGATAGATAGAGAGAGCCATTATAAAAATGAAAGAACTGGAGCCATTTTAGTTTGCAGATCGATTAGCTAATTTGATATGGACTAAAATGAAAAAATGTCATGGACGTCTATAGGGGATCATTGTAGAGCAGTTTTAGATTATAAGGTTGATATAAAGGGAAGGGTAGAGCTCAAATGCAATTGGAAAAAGACAATGCGTGTCATGTCATAGAACTGGAGTAATATATATTGCAACCATTTTTTTAGTTTATGTCCCATAACATTACGTTTTTTACTACACATATATAACATACATGTAAACTTTTTCTTTCTTCATATATAAATGTCTATATCTCTATCACAATATAATGCACCATTTAAAAATTGAGATGATAGTGATGTGTTGATGAAACCCTATTTTAGTTTTTCCCCTTTTTTCATCCCTCGAATTGTTTGAGTCAAACTCACATTTTTATCCATGACATATACATATACATATATATGAAGTATATAGTCTCTGCAGACATTTCACTATCCCGGAAAAAAAAATTCAAACATTTTCTCTACTTCTTCCCCTTATTTTTCCAAAACTCTACACTACCCTTTATTTTTATGACTCACTCTTTTCTCATCCGCTTCCTTTCTAATCCGACTTTTCTCAAATCTTAAATTCCAGCTAAATGTCTCCTCATGTCACAGAAAAAAAATAATTAAAGAAGCTCAATACCATTTCTCTCTACCCTTGCTCATTTGCCTGAACTCAATATGCAAATGAGGTGGCAAAATGAGACAGAAAACAAAGCGAAGGGCAGGAATAGTTGAAGGTATCATCATCATGGATATATCTATATATATATACTATGATGACATCATCAAAAGGAAAAAATAAATGCTGAGTTACAGTCTGTATTAATGGCCATTAACTGGTGACTCTAAAGTCGTGTGTATAAAATATAAATTTATTCTGTCAAAATGAAACTTTTTCTCTCTACTACTTTTACGACCTGGTAATATTTGTACGTCTTCTCTCTTGTATATATTTTGCATTTTTATTACATTTTCTCTCTCGAATCTAATGGCCCGTTTCTTACTATGTTTTAAATCTTTGAATTCTTGAAATATAGATGAAAAGTATTGGAGCAGTAGACTTTCTAATGTAAAAGAAAAAAATTGTGTGATATGATAAAATCAGAGATAGGTTAAAAATGACTTTTACTGTGTCATAACTAATCATTATCTATTGCCATTGAGAACAATATTCCCTCACCACACTAATATGCCTTTCCCCTTTAGAAACGTTTTTGGAATACTCAATCAGAAGGAGAAATGAATCTGAAAATAATGAGGTTTTTAGGCATAGGAACTAAAATAGAAAAAGAAAAAAATTAAACAGAGTTTTCTCATTTATTTTTACACTATATGCTCAATACATTTTTTTAAAAATCTCGTATCCAATAAATGCTGGTGAAATAAATTCAATTTAATTGGATTGGATTTTTTTACAAATATTTAGTTGGCTTAAAAATCTTGTTAGTTTCTCAATTGGCTCTCTCTTGAGAGAAATGTGGAAGCCAATTTTTATATGTATAGATTACTAAAGAATTTTTGGATATATAGTATATTTTTCCTTCTCTTTCTGAAGAGACTCTTGAGAATGAGAGAAGGCACGTTAAAAAAGAAAACGTGGAAAAAAAGAACCTTTTTCTCATTTTACTCTTCTATAGTAGTGAAGTGTGTACACAGTAGAAGAAGAAAACCTCGATTCTTTTTCTTGTCATGTCAAAGGGAAAAGAAACTTAGACGTTATTAGACTAAGTCTTTTGATCTATGACAATGTATGTGGAATTATAATATAAGAAAAAGAAATGAAGAAAGGAATATTAGAGAGAAAAGGAAAAAGTATGGAAATGTGAAAGAGAGTAATACGAGTAATATAAAAAGTAAGAGAAAGAAATTCAGAGAAAAAACTTTCTCCAACTAAATTCGCCTTTTCTTACACGTTGTACTAGTGAACTATGACATTTGTGGTAGGAAAAAAAGTGGAGACAGCTCAAAAGAAATGCAACTGATTTTTCATACCCTTTTTTCTAACACAAAGTATCAAATGCCTCACTCTCAGATTTCTCAATGAATTCTTCTTCTTTTCCTTTCCACTTGACTTGAGAGAGAGAGCAAGAAGCAAATTAAACAAGGGGAATGAATTCTTATGGCTTATGATGGAAAAAGAAATATCAAATTCAAACACAAAATGTATTAAAAA
Organism: Oncopodura yosiiana; assembly: GCA_009869805.1. Taxonomy (NCBI): domain Eukaryota; kingdom Metazoa; phylum Arthropoda; class Collembola; order Entomobryomorpha; family Oncopoduridae; genus Oncopodura; species Oncopodura yosiiana. The sequence continues at coordinate 2,495 of VCNE01001654.1, forward strand.
CTTTCTTCTTCTATTACTCTTCAGGTTTTCTCTCTTCCCATTATTAGCATTTTTAAACATGCAAGGAAAAAATGACTCATTGTAAAGCATTGACTTTGTCATTAGGTCTACCTTGAGAGAAGAAAACTTTAAAATGTATTTGTAATATAGGGTGAAAAAGTTTTGTCGGTAAAAAAGAGAGACAAGTTTGATTGAATTTGAAAAAGGAGTATTAAAAATGATTTCAGTTGTGCGGAAAAATTAATGAATGAGTTTTCATGTGTGACTCATATATTTCAAAATGAAGCTTGGAATTTACCCACTGTTTATTTTTCATCCCTTCACTAACTAAAAAAAATATTAAAACTCGTCAGCTAAAAAGTACGTTTGAAAGATCAAACAAATACATTAGACTTTCATCTATAGTCTTTTTTCTATTCTCAATATTAAATATGTAATTATAATGTATTTACAAGAAGCCTATTCCTAACAACTTGACTAATATTATTATTTTCATGTGTTTTGGTATTACAGATTTTCATGCACAAATCTGCCATGCAATTACAACAGCAACAACAAGCAGCAGCCGCTGTAGCGGTGGCTCAACAACAACAAAATCAACATCATCAACAAATGTTGAGAGCTGGCTCTAGCTCTGGATCAGAAAGTAGGTGCACTTTCAAAACCACATCAGTGTCAACAATGTCTGAAATCCTTTTCTTCAAATCATCAGTTGGTTCAACACATTCGTGTTCACACTGGAGAAAAGCCGTACAAATGCTCATATTGTGACCGAAGATTTAAACAACTTTCGCATGTTCAACAACACACAAGGCTTCATACTGGTAAGATTTTTACTCTTTAGTAATTCATGGTTGTCGACATAAGACAAAATCTCAATTCCACATATACAAATGTTATTTTATGATATATTTAGATACAAATACAACATACTGCTATATATATATATAAGTGAATTAACTATATGAATGACGCCATACATTCATAACATAGTAGAAAAAACGGGTAGCTTCTATATTCGGGTAGATAGAAAGCTCTCCCTCAACTGAGAAAAAAATAATGGGAATCGGGGAGATAGACTTTTATGAAATTATATATAGAGTAAAAAAAATACATCATGTCCGCTGTTTCGTAATACATTAACTAGGGCGTGGTAGCTTTTTCATTGAATTGGCCCAACTAAAAATATAGTTGTAGGAGTTTTTAGAAGGAGAAAATAGTATATAGAGAGAAGGAAAGAGATTTCAACTTCCTGTGCTTTTTACTTAATAAGACTCCCAACTTTTCTTTATAGTACTCTCTCTCTACCTCCTTATGCATATTTCATACTACAATTTTACAAGACAAAAGTTTTATGACTTGCCTTCAGTTGACTTTTTTTCTTACAAGAGGAAATATAACAGTTCATATATGAGAGATGATGCGACTTTCTTTACAACAGACTACACAAAAAGTCATATAGATGAAAAAGCATTGCAAATAATTTGGCACCAGTAAAGAATAATCATATAAAAGATTTCTTATATAAAATATAGCAAGTAAAAAAAGCAACAGGGATCCATAATATTCTATGTTACAATATTTAAAGCTGCCAACTCCCTTTTGTATATTTAAATGAGTCTATAGATGCTAACATGGGAAATAGATCGTAAAAACTCATCCTTTCAATTAATCCTTTTGAGTTGTTGTTTCACTGTAGAATTTTGCATGTTTGTTGTGAATTACCTTTGATACAGTGACCACAATGCTACAATTGACTTTATGTGGTTGATGTTATTATAACTTTTGTGGATGATGAAATAATAATAATAAAAATTGTATAAAAGGTTACGTCGTATTGCTCAACTCTTTAGAAATTTAGATGTATGTATATATAAGTGTGTAGCAATGGATTTTGTAGCTTTACCTGAGTACGAAAAAGATATATGTGAAAAGATAAAAAGAAGGGAGCATCGTTATTTTCTTCGGAGAAAGAAGAGTTATGAGACAGGCATAAATTTTTGCTTAGACTATGATAGAGTTGAGAGATAACAACATATAATGCTATGCTATAACTCAAAATCCAACAGATAAATAAAACTCTCTCTATTTTTTACGATGCTACATAGAAATAAAAAGAAGACATTCGACTTTTGCTGTTGTAGTCCATAAAAATAAAAATACATTTGGCTATCAAATAATTGTGTCTCTCTTTAAAACATTTATTAGAATACAGAAGTAGAGTTTGGTAACTAAAAAGAAAAAGAGACCGATAAAAAATGTAATTAAAGGGGAAAAGTAATGTGCTCTCTCTTTTAGACTTTGAAATGAAATGAAAATGAGTTTCTTGCATAATATTATACTCTTTTACTTTCTTTTTACGTTTTTATATTCTCATGTCTCTTTCTACATTCATTTTATACTAAATTGACATTAAACTCCAAGTTTTATTAAAGGTGTACTATAGAATCTCTTGTAGACAGTATAAAATGTATAAGAAATAAGAAAAGAAGAACAAAGTAGCAATTTAGCATGGCCGTTAGTGGGTACTTAATAGCAACAGTCAACATTAAATAGAAAGAATCTTCAGCCAAAAAGTATTTCATTTCCATACAAAAAACTAAGGCAAGGCGCCAGCCATTTCTTGGAGTATAAAACTTTGTCATCCATTTGATCATTTTTAGTCTATTTACTCCGAAATGTGAAAAGTATTCCTTATTTTTTTGGCACAATAGTACAAGTAATTCTACAATTCTAGATAATGTTTCACGCTATATGTGCCAACAGAACAAGAATCATTATACATATATATACCAAACTCACAACACGATATAGCTGCTAGTTTTTTGTCACAACTTTTTGTTTGTCAAACACAATAACATGCTATATACTATATATAAAACTTAGTACACTATACACCCAATTAAAAATATTTTATGACAGGAAAAAAGAGTCATAGTGTACAACATTTATGACTCTCTTCTCTTCTCTTCTACTATAGTTGATTATTGAAGAAGTCGTACAAAAGAAGTTTTTGTTTCTTTACAGACTAAAAGAGAGAGAGAGCAATTAGCATACATGTTTCAAAACTCTGTGTAGAAAATGAAGAAAACAATGAGAATGAATTCAGATTGAATTTTCATGAGATGAGATGAAAGATGCTATATACTTTTTTGAGCTTCTTGCTATATATATAGTTCATATAGTTAGTATGTGCAGAGTGTGGCGAATAATGAGCACAAGGGAAAAGAAAGTCTCACCATTGTTTTTCATAATGTAAGTTTACATTCTCAACTTCTTTCACAATCATCTACTCTATACCAAAAAATTTTTACTCTTTACTCTCACTGAGTGAAAGTCTCAAATGAACTGCGGAGAAAAGGCTCTAGAAGAAGAAAACAAAAATAGACTTTGTTTTCAAATTGCTTTTTATAGTATTTAAAAAAAGCTTTTAGAGAGACGGATATCAGTTGATATTTGAGCTCTTGCTCCAAAAATCTCTTCCTGTTTTTCTCTACTACACATTAGATTAGCTGAGAAAAGCTTTTGCGTTTTTCAACTTTGAGTTTTCTCTCTCATCTCATATTTGTTTATTAGCTTAAATTTAATATAGCTATAGGAGACGATTGACGTCGATGTTAAAAGCTAAGGATGAAAGGTTGTTGGATGACCATGACATCTGAGCTAAAATCCGATTACTCATTAAGTAAGGAAACTACAGTTGAGAAAGGAATGACAAATGGTGCAAGAGATTTGTTATATAACTGATATATAAGAATAGTTTAAACTTGTAATTATAGTCGAAACCCTTTCACTTGTAATTTCCAACTTGGAACATTTATATATATATAGTTGAGTGCTTTAACACTGATTGAGACGTAATGGTTCTCTTCCTGGCTTATAGCAAATGGGTTTAAATTGTGGCTACCTTCTAATTACTCAACTCTCTTACAACCACAATCAGAAATGCATCTAGCAATTGGGGATAAGTGAGACAAGGTGTTGAAAGGCTAGGCAAAGAGGAAAAAAATAATGTATATAGGAAAAGGGATCAGGCTGAAAAAGGTTAACAACTTTTTTGCTCGGAGGATGAAAGGCACTTGTTTGCTTTACAATATATAAGAACAAGTCAAAGAGAATTTTAAGTAAGCACAAAGTTTTCTTCTAAAAGAATCACAAAAGACAATTTTATACTGCAAAGAGTAAAAGTGAGTGAGCTACGAAAGACTTTGAAAAATTAATGATGCCAAGTTTGTTTTGATTTTGATCTAGTTCATTATTTTTCCTGTTATTTTTTCTCATGCTAGCCTTTTTACTCCAGTATATCAAAAAGTACGTGTGAGATTCTCTTTTTCTTGTTGTTGTTCTTTAAGACTGATGAGTGATGGGGAAGAGAATATATAGCGTAGCATATATAGTATGAGATGATGATCATCTCATCAAGCTGGAAGCTAAGAAAATCCCCTTATGATTATATATTCCATATATAACTCTTTATATACATTTACCTTCTTCTTCTTGTCTCTGAACTAAAAAAAGTCTTAAGAAGCTGACTGAGAGTATGAAAAATCTTTCACTCCTGCTCGAGGAAAAAGAAAACTTCATTAAAACATCAAAACTTTTTCTTCTTACAGAAGAGATGATGCCATATTAGATGTTACGTAAAAACTCTACTTTGCTTTTTTCATCTTCTCTCATCACAGAAGAGAGAGAGAGAGACTTTATTGTTTTACTTCATGTCTCTTGATCCTTGTTACCCTAAAAGAATTAAAAATACAGAAGCTCCTCATCACAGCACGACTACGACGAGTCTTTTTTATACTTCTTATTACATTGTACTTTTTATAGCCAAGACTTTTTCTTTCTACATATTGTGTACAAAAAAAATTCTTTTCGTATGAGAAAAGCTTTCTAACTGTGTTATTAGACTCTTTTCTTTTCTTCCGTCTTATTACTTTTTTCATAGCTCAATTGTAAGTTGTAGGAAAAATACCTAAAAAAGCTGCATGTGTTTTTTAAGCTGGTTCTGTTTTCCATGAATTATATTTTTTCTATAGCTGAGTTTTGTCTAGTTAATAAGATCACATCAATAAATGGAATAACTGTTAGGATTCGCTCATTTTTTAATTATTCTCTTATTAGAAATGCTTGGCCGATTTTTCTTCTTGAGAAATGAAAAAGATGCAGAAAAAATGGGGTTTATAAAATATTAATTAAGTTAGGATAGAGTCACAGAAGGGAGACGGGACATTCTCTCCCTAAAAATCACATAGCAAGCTTACAAATACGTAGAGATGAAGCTCAGAAAAAATATACAGATTAGCGTTGCCAACATGTCCTAAGGTTATAAGAACGAAAAAAGAATTTTTTATTAAAAAATCTTAATATGACCCGATAGTGATTGACATTGAGCATTGAGCCTTGTCATATTTTTCTCAGACTTTATTAGTTCATCCAGTTGTGTCTTTGGACGATTAATCTATAGAAGATAATAATACGATACAAAAATAGATTAAGTCAAGATCACTTGACTGAGACAGTTTAAGGAATTTGGTTTATTTATTGATTGCCTATTTTATATCTGACATTCTGACACAAATCGACATATTGTGCTAATTCCATGTGATATTTTTAGTTTACAACTGTAGATGGAAGTTCTGAATAAGTTTCAGAAACTATTTCTTTTACTTTTGGTTGTGTCGTGTGGGCCCAAAGAGAAAATGTTGGTTGATGTGAGGTTTTCTCTTGGATCTTGACGAATGGTTCTTTTTCTCCATTTTTTGCTCCTGTAGCCCGTTTGTAAAATGAGTAATTGCAAAGTGCCATGCCATGATAATGATATAAGGTCTTCTCACGTTCACCCTCCAGGTTCTCTCTCAACATTATCTATATGTACTACATAGAAGAAACCTTGCTTTTTCATTTTCCACATTTCTTTCGTGTCACAAGAAAACTCTCATATGATATAAGGTGTACGCTACTTTTACTCATTTTAACTTTCACCTACCGTTATAGTAGTATAGCTTGAGTATTAGCATACCAAAGACTTTTCTATTCTGAACTTTCTTTTGAGTGTAAATCTCCTTTTTCTTTGGGCCTTCTCATTTCCACTCGTGCTTCAACTCCCTTTGTAGTCACAATTTTTCATTTGACTATCATTCTTTTTCATTTTTGATTGTGACTTTGTGTCTTTTAACGTCGTATTTGTGTAAAAAGAATCCAGAAAAAAAGACCTAAAGTTAAAATGCTATGCTATTCAAAATTAATTGTATACAAAAAAATTTGTTTTAAATCGCCTCCTTCACTTTTATTATTATATATATTCCAGGTAGGAATTTATTTCCTAACACTTTTCCCAGTTGCATTATTTCTTGCCATAGTTCTTAATATATTTAAGCCCAGGAGCTACTGTTGTAAAATGTCAGGTAAAGCCATTAGGGATTATCCATTAAGAGTGTTTAATGCATTAATGTGTTTAGTTTGTGGAAACAAACAAAAAGCAAAGTGACATGACAGACTGATGATGTGGGAAGAAATGATGCAAAAAAGAAAAGCCGACAAAACTAATGGTGGTCATGATCTGTATATAGAAATTCTACTTTACATTTGCCGTTACTCTTGATTGTTCTTTGCTACTACTACCTTTTTGTATGTTGAATGTTCATTTTTTGGTTACTACTTTATAACTTGAAGATGATGATGCGGCCGTCCAGGTGTGAGTAATTGAATTTTTTTCTACTCTTGTCCTTTTCAGCTCCCCCTTTTCTCAATCATATTTGAATATGAGTCAGCATCAATGTTACTAATAACTTCTGTTCACCAAAATTTCCAGAAGCTACTACTTTACATATATAAATAGCCACAAGCCTTTTTACAATCAAAATCTGATATATAGAGCAACAGACTAATTTTTATCTATCTCTTTTTCTTAATTCTTGATGCTCTTCTCAGGGGTCCGTAATATCAACTTTGTATTTCTTTGCTTCTGATGCTTTTTATCTTATGTAAAAAGATATAATGTGTCGGCTTGACGTAAAGAAATAAAATTAAAAAAACCGTCCTAGCTAAAAAAAAGTCTTTTAAGACAATTCCTTCATGTTTAAGTACTCTAAGTGAAGTATATTAATTTTCTGAACGTTTCGTGAATACATATGCATACATATAGTGATGAGAAAAAGCTTGTCCTTTTTATTTATTATCACAGTATAGAGATCTGGAGAAACAAAAAGGAGATTCAAAGGATCATATAAAATCTCAAGGGATGAAAAACCCAATGTGTATAAATAGATCTACCTTTAGAGTTTTTAAAAGAATATATATTATGGAGATGCAAATGAGATGAGTTGAATAGAGAAGCATTTTTCAGATCTTGTAACGCGGAAGTAAAGTTAGAGTTGAGTGGTGAGAACTTGATTTCAAATCCATTGACGATAGAATATGTAAATAGCATTTAGGATTAGTGTGGTATAAGTGTAGCTATTTCAAAAGCTGCTTTAGGTATGTATATAAAAAGTTTTATGTGTTTTGTTGTGTGTTCTATGGTTTTATTATAAGAGCAATTTATCAATGATCCATCCATCATTTTATGGGCTACAGTGTAGATTCTCAATCACTCATCTCATCTCATCTGTCACTCATGTCATTATTTATATGACCTTTACTTAAAAATCATTCATTATTTTTGGGGAATTTCCGTTGTACATTTCACTCACCATTTCCTCTTCAACTCAATGAGTCACGAATGTGAATAAATAACTTAATAAACAAAAACTTTTTCATTTTTATATATATTTTTTTCGTATTCATGAACCATATAATTTTATAATTGCTTGTATTCACGAAACTTAATAGTTTTTAAAGTTGCTCACTTGAGTTGACACATGAAAATTGAACTCTATTCAATTCTACATAAACTTCTTTTTCTTGAATAGTAATTTTAGTCTAAAATAAATGAAAAAGTGCTTATTTTGTAAGCAAATAGTTTTTCTTAGCTCAGCAGGCACACTCCACTCTATATATGTACAGTCGTAGAGTAATTGAGAAATTAGATTTTGACTCCAGGGTTTCGTTCGTCTAAAAAAGATGGGAAAAGTGATGATTGGGAAAGTTGGTTGAAAAAAGATAGCAGTTGTATGAAACTTTTAGAGAGAAAAAGTAAGTAAGAAAATTTTGAGTTGAAAAAAGAAAGTGAACCACATGAGAAGAAAAGTTTTTCCTTAGGAAGAGATAGATAGAATCAATATAAATTTTGACGTTTCCATGATTGATTTGCTTTACACATGCTGAGAGCGTTTTTCTATACATACAAAAACTATAGCTAAGTTTGTTAGTGATGATGCTATATAGCTATATAGTGTTATAGGATTGGAAAAACTGTTGGATGTTTGATGCTTTTCTTCCTTTTCTCTTTGCGGGAGACTACTTTAGACTTTTCTGCCTCAAATGAAAAGCAGCAAAGGGCGGATGCTCACTTTCTTTCCTACATATATTTATATATGACTTTGCCTTTAGTAGAGAGAAAAATTGTAGGAAGAAATAAGCAACGATGATAGAGACATGAGAAATCACTTTTGAGCCAACCACAAAAATGCTAATCCAATATCATTTCTTTAGTTTTGTTTTCACAGCGGGTCTCATCTGTTAACTAATAAACTAATATTCTAATGCAATATTCAAACTCTAATTATTACAAGACACTTAAAGTGCTTTTCCCAATTTTCAGTTTCTCATATCATTCATTTTTCATTTCAGTTTTTTTCTATAATGCTAAACCCGGAAAAAGTTTCCCATGAAACTGAGTTGCATATGCAAATGATTTGTGTACGTGCATCACACTGATTAAGTCTCAAACAAAACATGAAACACTAATCTTCTTCTTCTCTATATAAAGACTCAAATACATCACCACAGGGCATTTTATTATATTGTTAGTGTGTTGAAGGCTTATTTCGTATTCAAATCATCATTGCACAGAATGAATCCCTTGAAGGCCCCTTTTGTTTCTCTCAAGGATTCTCTTTGAAATATTGTTGAATCATTTTCTCAATTTCATATGCAAATGACCTCTCTTACTTTCTATCTATTATTCTATACATTACTCTAACTTCCTTAGTCTCAAGTTCGGACCATAGATTTTGATATTCAGATTTTGTCTTTAGAAAAAAAGAACATTTTACTAAGATTTTTTTCTCTGCTTACTAATGTGTCTTTGGATTAGAGCCGCACTGTTTATAATTCTTTTGAAAATAAAAATTTGCATATCATACAACTCAGATAGCCGGAAATACTGATAAAAGAATAGAAGACAATAATAATAATAAAATATAAAGGGGAGAGTTCAATGTGTGCATTGCTAATATAAAGTTTTTTTCTTCCTTCGAGATGTAAATAAATAGCAATGATGATGAAGAGAGCCCTTAGAAAAAGAAGGATGCAATGAAATGCGAGACATGAATAAATTAGAAGGGAGCATTATATAAGATACAAACAATACTGTTTAGGAATATTTTGACTGATTCGATGGTGAGAATGAGATTTTGTATATACTGTTGTAAATATATTTGCATAAGACGTTTAAGAAGTGTCTCACATTTCCCCAATATTGATAATTTTTTGGTTTGTGACACTGTAATGTGATATATTAATAGGAACTTGGTTTGCAGTTTCTAATAAGTATAGTAAAATGTTTCATATATGTATATAGCTTGTATATAGTCTATATAAAATTTAAATTGTTCATAAACACAAGCCTTATGTATAGATATCCTGAATCCTGACTAATATTTTAGTACTCATGTTCCTCTGTGTAACGCTGCAAAGAAAAAAGTATATATACTAAAAAACATATAAAATACAAGTGGCATCAAGCAATGCGTACTATTAATTTATTTTATTCTCAGTTGAGTACAACTTTCCAGTGAGATTTTATGATAATAATTAACAAACTTATTTAAACCAATCTACAGTCTGTAGATTTGGCCACTAGTTTCATCACATCATTTGATTATGCTATAAGACAGGAATTTAAGAATATTTTATTCACAATATATATTTGTTTTATTAATATTAATATGAATATGATTATTTTATTTTTGCAGGTGAGAGACCATACAAATGTCACGTTCAAGAATGTGGCCGAGCCTTCATTCAACTGTCAAATTTGCAACAACATTTACGTAATCATGATGCTCAGCTAGAGCGCTCTAAAAATCGGCCATTTCACTGTAGTATTTGCGGAAAAGGATTCGCAACTGAGTCTTCGTTAAGAACTCACACCACGAAGGTATGCAAAGATGTACGTATCACCCTCTTCATGTTGTTTTTTTTACTTTTTTAGAATCAAAAGTAGCCTATCAGCTATACATAGTCAATACTGAAAAAAAAGTAAATGTTGCAAAAATATATCCCCTGCATTGTGGTAAGGTTTGACTCAAAAAATTATCAAAAGAAGAAATCATGACCATAACTTTTATTTTTATATTTGCTTCGCATGCTGTTGTTGGTTTGTTAGCTTTAATTTGTTAACTGCTTTAAATGAGTAATGTACTTACATTTCTTATTTATGACTCTTTTGCATATACTCACTCAACTGTCGTCTTAATCAAATAATACGTAAATATATCACTACCTTCTTATTACATATTACCTTGTGGAAAGATAGCAACATTCTTTAAAATATAAATAACATGCCACAGCACTTGATAAATATATACAGCTCTCTCTCTCTACATATATAAGTTGAAGAGAAAATATTTCAAAAACTTTTTTGGCATTTCCTAGGCCATTAATCTATCAAAAATAATCTGATGGTTGAAGCTTTAGCTTTCTAAATTTAAAGAAAACTCTCATATAGCTTTACCTTTCCTCTCTCTCTCTGCTTACAACCTAAAAAGTTTATATTTATTAAAACTAATAAGTAGCCTCATAGGTTAAATAAGACTTTCTTCTTAACAACATATCTTTCTTTTTAGAAGGACGGATGAAGAATTTAGTACATGAGCTCATATCTTTTCTCAAAAAGGCTACGTTTTATATTCAGAGTTCCATAACTCATTTTATTTTTTTTCTCATGTCAGCTTTGAGGAAAGTATAGCAAAGCTTCTTTATTTCTTTCAAAGATTTATGACTCGACTCATATCACTATCGCCCTTATTACCTTTCACACAGAATATAAGAATTTAAGAAATATGGGGCAAAATGAAACACCAAAGAACTATATAAGACAGCAGGCAAGGTCAAAGGTATATAGCAATCTAATTTTATTTTCTAAACCACAATCAATTTAAGACGATTGTTGACTTGAGAGACGTGAGTTGATCTAAAGAACACACACAATGAATGATTGAATTCGCTACTGTTGAAGTTGTCTTAAGGGAGCTCTCAATTGATTGAAGAGTACAGGTGCGACTGGACCACACAGATCAATTGCATTAGAGTATACAGTAGTCTTAACTTGATTTAAATTTTTTTCCTCCAAGTCAAATGAACTTATAATGTTATGAGACTGTGGGGCATTTTATTATATGAGATTCAATTGTTTGAATTTGGCATGACGTGAGGTTATCAAAAGTCATGTCGTCTTCTATGTTATTACACAAGTGTCAAGAAATGCAAAATCTTAATGCAATCTTTATATGCATTTGATAAATATACAATGTGTGTGTTCTTTCAATAGAGAGCAGATGGTCAAGTTAAATTAAAAAAGATGCATTATTAGAAAAAACAAACCTCAGACAATTAGCATAGGTAATGGTAGTAAATTATATTATTGTTATATTAGATTGCGTGATTTGATATATAAATCTAAAGAGTTCTTATTACATGAAAAACTAATATTATTATGATTTGAAATATCATGCGATACGTTTTTTTATACTTAAAAAATATTGCTCTATTTATTCAAGTAGCACCCTATCATTATTTGCTATTCTAGGACACGAAATAACGTCAACTAAAAAATTAATGTCACTCTTTTTACTATATAGTGATATAGTATAATTGTATAAGAGAGAGAGACAACAAAAACCCGTTGAATTTTTCAACTCAACTTTTCTTTCTGTCGTGTTCAGCCCTTCCTTTTCATTGTTTCTTCGACTTTACTCTACCTTTTATGTATATATTTTACACTATATTTTACAAACACATTACCAATTCACACATTATTACTTTCCAACTGCATTGTTTTTATGTTTTCTTTACTTGACTCAAGCAAAGAAAAGAGTTTAGGTAGTTATATAGAAAGAGAGAGAGAGACAACAGTGAGTGTAATGTTAGTTTTATTACAACATTTAATACGTTGGGTTACTTTTCCTGCACTACATTATAGATTCAACTTATGTACACATTAAACTTCTCTGTGTTATTATTATACTACTACAGTAGGCAGTTGTCCAAGTAAAATTCATAACTTGTAATAGGGAAAAACTGTGAACACAGTTTTCTTCCCATTGACACTCATATAACATATAACAGTTTTAGAATATATATCTATATAAAGTATATTTCTTTCCTTGGCAAAAAACTCTTTAATACACTGACATGAGACAGAGTTTTTGACAACAATTTCTTGTATACAGTGGACTCTCTCTATAAAGTAGAAGTCTTAGTCTCCCTATGTTAATACATTGCGCTCACTTTATAACGCATTTGTCTATTACGTAAACCTGCCTATAACTATTTGATGGCATTTTATAAAAAGTTACTCTGTCTATAACGTAAATTGGCTCAAAATGCCACCTTATATATTTCTTCCATTTTTAACAAACTTTCTCCAATATTTAAAATTTTTCGAACTTTTCTTGTATCGTAAAACTTTACTTCGAGCATCATATTAAGCATATATGTACATAAACAAATAGTAAATAGAAACCAATGACTCTCTTTATACCGGAAATTATGCTATTTTTCTTTAAATTACTCTATAGAGAGTTTGTCTATAACATAAAAATTGTTATAAACAGAGTCCACTGTATGTATCCATAAAGTTTGTTAAGTGCTGTAGCCATTACACACACTCTTTTACAACCATAGAATATATTCTTACACACAATGAATACTTGAGACTTTGACTAGGTATACTAGAAGGGGAATTTGATGAATTCTTGATAGCGTTTGCTCAATTTTTTAACTCAAAAATGTATACAGAAGGCAAAAGTAAAGTTTTCTTACCGCACACGACTACTAAAAG